>PITA01009029.1:0-80466 GCA_004023965.1 Spilogale gracilis
AAAAAATATACACAGAGGAAAAAATGAAGTTTGGAAATTAATGCAAAGGCTAAAATAATTGAAAATCCTATAGCTATTGTTACAGAGAAAAAAGAAAAAAAGAAAATTTCTTGTCAATAAAAATTACAGGATGCCCTAAAATATTAGACAAAAATGAGCTTTTGGAAATTAAAAATGAGAGTAAATGTTCTTTAATAGTATAATAAACATATTGGAAAAATATAAGTCTACCAAAATGAGCAAAAATAAAAGGAAAATAAAAAAGAAAACTGATGTGGTTATAATAATATTAAAAGTGACATTTTGACTAAAAAAATTTTTATATGACCATTTTGGGAGGAAGTAGCAGGAAAAAAACATGTGTATGTTGGTGGTAAGCTAAATCTCTATTTTCTACAGGAAAAATTATTTAGATAATGTGAAAAATTGAAAAAAAATCAAGAAATAGAAATATAAGCATGCTATTTAGAATATGGAAGCACATGGTTCCTGGGTGGGTTAACTGGTTAAAGCATCTAACCCTTGTTTTTGCTCAGGTCATGATCTTGTGTCATGAGATCAAGCCCTAAGCATGCTCAGCACAGTCTGCTTGAGCTTTCTTTCTGCCCCCCCTTCTCTGCTGCTGTACCCTGCTCATGCTCTCTCTCTAAAATAAATAAATAAATCTTAAAATATATATTTTCATATATATTATTTTATATATTATTATACAATATATAATATATTATTTTATATATATATTATGTATTCATTTTATATATATTAAAATATATTTTTATTTATTTATTTATTTATTTTAATATATATTATTTTCATATATATATATGAAAATAAAAACCAGAGGAATACTGAAAGAAGTTACTTCTGGGCACAAGTTTGTTATACTTTCCATATCTGCCCTAAAATATTATTCCCCCACCCCTCACCCTGCTTTACGGGAAATCATGGCTAAGTATAGGCCTACATTACACATATGTGTGGAAGTTAAAGCAATTTGAGGAAATGCAAATCCTCAAAATCTTGAACTTATATTAGTCTTTGTACACAATGTCTATTTTTTCTCCTAGTTAGCAGACTACTAGACTGCCAACTACAACTAAAATTCTTAGATGTTTCTCTGCTTGATTTGTGATGTGATGATGACATTTTAAATATATTTTTATATACACACTATAAAGATATATACATAAGATATATAAGATATATATAAGATATATATAAAATATATAAGATATATATTTAAATAAGTATAAAAATATTCTCTGGAAATATCAAAGCTTCTTCAGTGGTTTAACCTCTTTCTTTAATGGTCCACTTATATAAAAATATAAAAATATGTTATTAGGGAAATATTCTCATATTTATAGGTTACTAAGTGTAATTTTGGTTCTTCATCTGTCTCTCTCAATCTACCACTTTATATACATATGTATGTGTGCCCTAAATGGCATGTCAATCTTAAAGCAAATCGGTTTCCCCATAGCTTTCTCTGGTCTGTTTAAGTTTCCCTCCACAACTCTTAACCTTATTCCATCCCCCTATAATTATTTTCATACACAATTTTTCTCCATGGCAATTAATATCATTTGATTATTATCATGTTATAATGTCTCCCAGATATATCTATGTTAGGGAGAGAGTAAATATGAATGAGTTATTTTTGTGGTCATAGCATTCTAGTAGAAGTATGAGAATTCAATCCTCCAACCCTTCCACAGAGTTGCCAATCTCTGATTTACCTGGCCTGGAATGATAACTAAATCATTTCAGAATTGACTGTGTCTACCTAGACACCTTGGCTATCCCAATTACTGCTTAGTAAACTCACCTGAAGGCTCATACTAGACCATCTAACCAGGTCTAGATGTGGGTTTTGAGAGTGTATGAAAACCCACATTGATAATGGCAAGTGAGGTGGGTATTTGTAACTTTCCAATAAATCTTGAAATCAAGAAGAAAGCTCATTTGTTTAAGTATGAGAAACCTACAATAATTAATCCAAACCCAAGCATAATTTGCTGAGCTCAAAATATGCACTTTCCTTGGAAAATAAGCCAAATCAATTCAGATTTAGAGAGTGAATGGAAGCCAATGGAATCAAAAGTGGGCTTCCTATTAATTAATTACATAATATATGCTTTGTGAATGTATGTTTAGGAGAGCATCATTCCAGAACAGCTTTAATCCTCAAAGTAAAAGTAAATAAAAAATGTTTCAGAATCCAGTGAATCAATGAGAGGGAGTTAAAGACTTTCATCAGAGATGGAAAGGGAACACAGCTTGATTAACTGATGATTAGTGATACACCTTAATATTTACATATTATTAATGTTCATCTATTCATGAATTGAACATGTATGATATACTACATATAGGCAAGTCTCACCATCTCAACTATGCAATTCTGATCGAATCTATCACTTAAAACCACAACACAGTTTTGAAATGCATGTGTCCATTTATGCACACATTTAAAAAATAAATACAGTATTATAAATGTATGTTCTCTTCTTTATGATTTTCTTATTAACATTTTCTTTGCTTACTTTATCATAAAAATACAGCATATAATAAAATATACAAAATGTGTGTTAATAACTATTTCTGTTACTGGTAAGGCTTCTGGTCAACAGTGGATTATTAGTAACATTTCAGGAGAGTCAAAAATTAGTGATTTTCTACTGTAAAGGGGTCGGTGTCTCTAACCCCCATGTTGTTCAATGGTCAACTAATGTATCTGTCTGCTGCTATTGAAACTCTGCAGTCTATTCTTCACAGAGGAGTCAGAGTCATTTAGTAAGCATGTAGTGAGAAAAAGCCTTTTATTTTAAATCTCTCTCCCTCCTCAAGTTACTGCCCCATTTCTTGCTTCCTTCTTAAACAAATAAAAATCTTCCTTTAGCATATATATATATATATATATATATCAGCAATATAATTTTCTTATGTTATCTCTTAAATCCACTTCAAACAGACTCTTGCACCCTCCACTCCAGCCAAACTGCTTCTGTGACAAAGTCACTAATGACATTTGCATTGCTTCTCCAATGGTCAGAGCTAAGTCCTTATTTTATTTGCCCTAATAATGACATTTGACATCGTTGGTCATTCTCTCTACTTGAGAAAGAATTTACATGGCTTTCTGCATTCCATCTGTTCTTGTTTATCTTCCTGTATCACTGTCTGCTCTTTTCAGTTTCCTTCATAGGTTCTTCTTCCCCTCATGGACCTAAATATTGCAGTGCACCTTGGGTCAACCCTTGGTCCTTTTCACTGTTCTATCCACATTCACTTCTTTGTGATCCTGTCCAGTGTTTATAGTTGTACATCTGATGACTCCAAATTTACCTTTCTGTTCCAGACTATGTCACACAGCCAACTATGTACTCAACTTTTCCACAGGGGAGTCTAATTGGCAAACTAGACCTTAAAGTTTGAAACAACACTGAGCACATTAGCTTTCAATAAAAATAGAGAAGTTGGGTGAAAATAAGTAGAAAAGAACATGTTAATCATTCAAACTTTACAATGAATTTAAAATATCAGAACAATGAACAATGTGCTACATCCAATAATTTTATAAAATGTGTTTCTCATTCATATTAAGCTCAGTGTGTCATTTCTTATTTTAAGACTGTTAGCAAGCAACGAACAGGAAACAACAACATGGTGAATGGCACTGTAAAGTTGTATCTGTAGTCCCAACAAACATATTCCAAGAATTTGGAATATGATGCACAGCATGACATTTAGAAAGGATACTATTTTATTGCCAGAATTTATTGCCTCTTACTTATGTAATAAAATCTGTTGATAAAGGTTTATTTATTTTTTATTTTAAGCCGAGACTTTTGTGCATGTAACCAATGTTACCAAGGTAACCTTCTCTGATGCCATTAGGATTCCTCAAGAAAGACCTGTATATTTTTTGTTCACGTCACTTAACTTTTCCTTGTCTTCTGATCACTTATCTTATGGAAATACTTCTAATTTTTTTAATCAGTTTTGCCTTCCAATCTTATTTCTATTTTTGTTAGTGCTTTTTTACTCCTGCAAGCATGGAATGTAATATTAGATACACTTAACTAGTTTCCTTCAGGAAAGGAAATCAAGAGACCACATGGTGTAAGATTCAGACATTACTAAATTGAAACTTGAGATTTCAATACACTTTTGCTGGACTCACATAATTACTACTGGTATACAAAAATAACAAACTTTTTTATTTCACAAATGCAGTTTCTCAGCAGAAGTGTAGAGGGCTAATGCACTTTCCTTTCCATAACTGCTTGATGAGTTTTGCCTTTAAGTTTAAGTAGCATTTGTGTTGTGATATGATTCATATTGACAAAGCTAACTCCAAATCACATTTTTCTGCTAGAATTTTAAATTCACAATGGCTCCCTGATTTCTGGCATATAAATATATTTAAAAGAGCTAATACTGTTATATATTTTGCGACATTTGTATAATTGATATGACAGTATTATTTCTTTTAGATTACTCATATACTGCTACTTCTCTATATTACAATATAAACATAATTCAGACACACTTCATTTCAAAAAGTATAAAAGTGTAAAATGCCTTGAAATATAATCATATTTCTTAGCTGTTAGCAAATGATAGATTAAAAAGCATAACTTTTGTTTTTATTAATTTCTTTCACAAAAAACAAAGAGTCGCTTGCACTTCCTGTCCTACTTGCATATGCCAGGTTATTTCAGGTTCTGGAGAGTAAATTTAAGATTGCCATTTAGTCACAGATAGCAAGAAGTTGATACAGTGGAGGTTTTACCTGTATAACCAGAACCACCACCGAGGCAGCTATATCCACCAGTTCTGCTGACACAATCTTCTCCATCTAGACAAGGTAATATTTCACATTCACTCATATCCAGTTCACACAAAGGTCCACAGTACCTTGGCTCACAGTTACATACAAACCTAGAGAAAAGTTGGGAAATGAGAAATCACGTGTTAACAAAAAGCATTTCATTATATACATAATTCATATGTATATATTAAATTTTAGCCATTTAATTTAAACGAATGGCAATATTTTCTTTTCATTTTATTTTCTTTGGGGAAAATATAATTCAGGTTGTTGGTTTACAACCTCGAAAGTTCCCCAAGTGAAATTTGTAACTGGTCCCCACCGATGCAAGGCTAGGAGACCCAAAAGAAAGAGGTGAGCCACTCCAAACTGGTGAGCGATGGTTTTAATAAGCAGACGTACTTGCATTCCAGGCTATCTTGGGCACCCACAAGACAGGTAGATTTTCACACCTGCTCCCCCAAATCTTAAAGGTTTATATAAAGACATTAATGAGGTTGTCATATATATAGTACCGAGGGTGTCAATAATGCACTACTCTCTCAAGACTTTGTCACTGAAGTGATTCCTAATTGGGAATAGTGGACAGAACATACATTCCAAGGACAAAGTAGAGAGTGAGGTGCCTCCTAACTGACAGGATCCAGTTTGCAGGTCAACACAAGGTCATACCCTCTCAATGCCTTTTTTAATGACCTTCTACATGTTTTTCCCCTTAAATGTTCTTTATGTGACAATTTTTTTAAATAAATATATTTGGATAAGCAATATAACTTTGATAAGTACTATCAAGCTTGATTCTGTACTGTACATTTTATTATTGTATAAATATAAATCTTTAACTATATCCTATGTTAAAAATTGAAGATTACTCTGTCCACAGATTGAATGATGTTTCTGATATGGAATTCCTTCTGGTTAAATTAAAAAGATCACTTTAGCAAAAACAGTCTCATTACTGCTTAGTTATATTGACAGATGTTGGAGAAATTGGGTGTAATCCAATGATGAGATGTCAGGTTCAAAGTATCATGCACTTACTAGAGGAAGTGACTCCTAAGAGCCATTGCCTTTGAGAATGGTTTCCAGAAATTTCAAATGGAATTCCTTTCAATATCCAACTCTTTCCTTTTTATCTTAAGCATCAGCCTCTGATGAATCTGAGTTACTGAGTTCAGATATGTCCTCTGGACTTTAACTTGGAAATGTCTCTTGCTCCTATGTGGATTTCTTTTTATTGATTCAGATCCTGTGTCAAAGGGCCTTTGATTCTTTCCTTTATGTCTATGCTGTAGCAACAATCTATAGAACTATATGTGGCAGAATCACCCTGAATGTATTTTTAGTCTGTTCCTGGATATTGTGTTGGACATGTTTTTATCTCAACATCTAGTCAGTCTGTATTTATTTTCTAGAAGACAGAAGACCAATTCTCCTAGGATGGAATTGTGACTAGTTTTAATTATATATATGTAAAATAACATCAGCAAAAAACAGCCAAATAATGACAAGCCATTAATGATGCTAAGAAGAGAAAACAATAATTTAATCTTTTTTCCTCTATTCATCGAAAAATATTAATTAAAATGTAAAACTAATTTCCATAGATAAAATTAAATTGAGAGAAAACACACCTGGAAAAACAAGTTCTAAATAGTTTATTTTGTCTTTCTCCCTCTAAATAAAACTGCTTTACCAGGTTTTCTTGTAATGCTTTTGAAACAGACTTTTATTCTGATTTTTTGAGGGAACTCTTTCTAATTAACTTTAGTTTCAACATAATTGTAATTATAAAAATATAACCACCAGAAATCTAACATACCCATGTTCCTTTTACTCACATACCATATATTAACTGCTTGAATGCCAGATGTCAGTAATGTACCCAGATCCAAGTATAAATAAACCTTTAGCTTATTTTTTAAATTCTCATAAAAAAGTTATGAACAGGCACATGTAAAAATTACAGTCAATATATGCCAATTGAGAAAGGTGTGAAGTCCTACAAAAACAGAGCTAAATACTAGAGAAGGTGACAGGAAAGATTTTACTGGTTAGTCACTAAAGAGTGGGATTTTTCTGGACACCTGGGTGGCTCAGTGGGTTAAGCCTCTGCCTTCAGCTCAGGTCATGATTTCAGGGTCCTGGGATCAAGGCCCATGTGGGGCTCTCTGCTCAGCAGGGAGCCTGCTTCCTCCTCTCTCTCTCTCTACATGCCTTTCTGCCTACTTGTGATTTCTCTCTGTGTGTCAAATAAATAAAATTTAAAAAAAAAGTGGCATTTTTCTATCAGTTGGACAGAAGGCATTAAAATACCACATGCAATGTCATGCTGCTGTAAAAGAGACCGTATTTCTCAAGAGCATTCCATGCGACTAGGATTTTGATCAAAATCACTTTTTAGGGTGATCTAATTACTGATTCTTGAATTTGTGTTCAAGTAGGAAAAATTTTCTCCATCTCCACTTTCTCACTAGCATCTTCCAATATAGTCCAGATAACGTAATGAATCTTTTAAAGGCCTCACTAAATTCAAGATATGTCTGTTAACAATACTCTTATTGATTGCTATTGTGTGTTGCCAATGAATCAATGATGATTCCAAGGGATCACAGTGTAGGTAAGAGTTGGACAGTGTTTCCAGTTGTAGCACTAAAAGATGTGTCCAAGAAATAATTATTTCATACTGACAGACTATATTACTACTAAATATATCAAATAATGACTCTGATCTCAATTTAAATATCTGTTGTATGTCCTTAGCACAGTTCTATCATACTTCCAGAAATTATAAAATCTATTCTTTACTCTGGGCAATTAAATATTAGAAATTATTTTGGGACCTCTTTCCTGTCAATGATAAATTTGTAATAATGATCACTGATTTTTCTCAAACTTTTATAAACAGAAATTCATTCATTAAATTTATAGAATTCTGTGTGCGTGTGTGTGTCTTTCCCCTCTTTCTCTCTTTTTGAAAACCAGGAAATATCCATATCCCTTGCCTTTTGCCACCCAGATTTTATTTTCTTTAATTAACAAAAATATCAACTATGTCCAGCCTTTCCCAGGAGATTTAAAATATATATGTACTCTCTCCCTTCCTTCCCCCCATCTCCTTTTCCCTCTTCCCTGCCCTTGCTCCCCATACCTCCTCTTCTCAAATAGAAGAGGTAGGCAAGTACAGTACATTCTCAACTTGTTCTCTTTGTACCTACCCTGGCCCTTCAAACTGTTAAAAAATCACAGTGTATAAGGCATATCTGAAAGGAACCTCACCAGATTCCTCCTCCTACTGGCCTCCAGCTAAAGCATACAATGTTTTCGGCTTTGGTGATTTTCCCTTCCATTATTAGCTGCTGAGAGCCCCATCCCTACATTATACAGACCATGTCTATCTAGCCTATGGGGAAAAAGTAAAAGTGAACCTTGATTTTTATTAATGTCTTAAGTGACCCCGGTAATCTTATAGTAATATTGAGTTGTTTGTTAAAAGTCTCTAAAACATTTCTTCTTTTGAAGAAACCCTATCTTAACAATTTTTAAAATACAAATATGTGTATATTAAAAATATCTTGTCTCAAAGCAACAATTAAGACCAAAAAATTTGTAATATATTTTTGATAAAATAGAAATTAATAATTTAAATTCAAATGTAATTAAACTTGAACAGGTTGTCAAGGTATTGAACATTTTTTGTTCAAATTTCCTTTACTTTGATAGTAAAATTATCGAGATAGCTTTTTCAAGATACTTTTCCAAAACTAAAATGCATTTTAGCAGGTGACTTCTAAAAAATTCAGTACTTTGAAAAAATTAGAAATAGAGGTAGAGAAGATAAACTTTATTTTACATAAAGTGATATTACCATAATGAAAGGGGAGCAAAAAATTAAAGAAAATCACAGGGACTTGTAGCTCTAAAATGAGGCCCGGCTTTACACTATTCTTTTCTTTCTTTTTTTAATAAAGATTTACTTATTTATTTATTTGACAGAGAAGAACACAATGAAAGAGGAAACACAAGCAGTGGGAATGAGAGAGGGAGAAACAGGCTTCCGGCTGAGGAGGGAGCCTGATGCTGGGGCTTGACCCCAGCCCCAGGAATCATGAGCCAAAGGCAGATGCTTAACAACTGAGTCACCCAGGCACCCCTGCTTTGCACTATTCTTTTTTTTTTTTTAAAGATTTTATTTATTTGACAGAGAGAAACACAGCCAGAGAGGGAACACAATCAGGGGGAGTGAGAGAGGGAGAAGCAGGCTTCCTGCCTACCAGGGAGCCTGATATGGGACTTGATCCCAGGTCTCCGGGATCATGACCTGAGCCGAAGGCAGTCGCTTAACCAACTGAGCCATCCACGTGCCCCGCACTATTCTTAACATTATTCTTTCATCTCGTTTTTATCTTATTTCAGATGAGAAAGAAGTTAATTAGTAGAGAAACTGTTTTTATGCTTCTAGAAAACTATTATTTTAAAATATACCACTATATTGATTAAATCATATTGCAAGATGCAATATATAAATATTTAATGAGTTTTAATCTTTTTTGAGAGTTTTAATTTTAAAATGCACTTATAGTAAGTATTATGATTTCATATATATTTCTTCCAAAAGGTCATTTTATAAAAGCTTAGAGTCCAAAACACAAAAACAAAACTACAAACTGTTGCAGGAAAAACTTTATGATCAAAACATGTTGGCCTGGGGCACATGGGTGGCTCAGTCATTAAGTGACTGCCTTCCCCTCAGGTCATGGTCCTGGGAGTCCTGGGATTGAGCCCCGCATTTGGCTCCCTCTTGGCAGGAAGCCTGCTTCTCCTTCTCTCACTCCCCCTGCTTGTGTTCCCTCTCTTGCTTTGTTTCTGTCAAATAAATAAATAAAATCTTAAAAAAAAATAGAACATGTTGGCCTATGTTATAGCTATTCAAATTTTGAGAAAATTTGTGATGCATTTTAAAGTAATTTCTATCTCTTTCTTGTAATTTTATACTGTATTCCTAAACCATAGTTTTTTATAATAATGACATTTCTTAATCTAAAAATGAATAATCTATTTATATTTGTGACATGGATAAGGATTCTCACACTAAAATTTTATGAAAAAGTTAAAGTTCAATAAACACTTTAGATAATATTTAAATTTTTTAATCAATTAAAGGTATGTAAAACTCACAATCTGTTCTTTTATATTATTTTAATTTTTATTTTTTCTATAACTCAGTCACTCTATCCCTCCTCTTTTATAATTTTTTAATGGATAAAAGCATATTCAAGTATACAAACATATATAATGAAAAGTAAATATAGTATTCGTAAAATTTGCACATGGATAAACTACCAAATTTAATATTTATCTAAGAGAATGTTGAACATACTATGTATGTTCATATGTATAGTTCATTTATTTTAACTTAACATCTTTAAGATGATGTACTTTAAGGTGCTATAGTCTGTGTATCTCAAGCAATACAAAGAAGAAAAAGTAAACCAACTTTTTTCTACCCAATATATTTGCTCCATAGATTATCATTAACAGTCTTTATATGTCATTATTATAATTTTACTACACTTGGGTGTAGAAACAGTGGGGTTATGGAAAAGTGTTCAGTAGAATATAAGTCATTTGGATTAATAACTGGTTTCCAGGCAAAAAATTCACAGAAGAATGTACAGCATGTCTTTTAGTTAAATGTACATTAATCAACCATTTTCAACTTTGTAACAGTAAAGAACTGCTAAACTCATGAACATCACACACAAATTGGTCACAATATTCTGGTTGATCATGATTTGTGTGTGATAATCACATCAGCCATTTGGAAATTTTTCTCCTTATAGGTTCTTTGAATGAACCAGACACTGCTATTATAATGTTCTGGTGAATTCTTTCCTTAGGTGTAAAATTTTTGTAGTTCAATATTATTGTCAGTGATTTAAATAAACTGATGACTGTGGCTTATAAAGACATAAGTTCTATTAATAACTATCAAATGTCAGAAAATGTTAATTGCATTGTCCAGTTTTGCAACAGTTTGTAGTTGAACTTGGGCTGTCACATCTTAGGAAATTCATCTTCAAATACTGTCAGTAGCATTACGCATTAATTATAGCAGGCCTTGGTTTCAATAACCAAAGGAGAGAATAGGACAGATTAAAAATATAGATGTAATAATAAGTACATTAAATAATAATTACTATTTTTAGTATTTTTCTTGTATGTCTATGGTTTATTTGTACTAAACATACAACAATTGGTCTTAAATGAGTTGTTAGATTACTTCAAAGATTTTTAATTATAAGTTAATATTAGTATGCTGTAAACACACTAAAAAGTATCAGTATGCTATAAACACACTAAAAAGTACTTTATATTAAAAACATATTCTTGGGGTGTCTGGGTGGCTCGATGGGTTAAACCTCTGCCTTCAGCTCAGGTCATGATCTCAGATCATGATCTCAGGGTCCTGGGATGGAGGCCTGCATCCAGCTCTCTGCTCAGCAGGAGCCTGCTTCCTCCTCTCTCTCTCTCTGCCTGCCTCTCTGCCTACTTGTGACCTCTTTCTCTGTCAAATAAATGAATGAAATCTTAAAAAAAAGCATATTCTTGGAAAACAGATGGGATATGAAAACGTAATTACTTATTTTTTAGCTGTTGGTGATTCTTTATGTCTTTGAAAGATTTTAATGCATTGAAATGGCATTTATTATAATAATTTGACAAGTAATTTTCTGAGATTAGAAAAATCTACATCCATATACCCATCATCCATATTTAACATATCTCAATGTTTTTCCATTTTGCTATATAGTTTCAAGGAAAATGTATAAACATATATTTAAAAACCCTTTGTATACATTAAGATTCATTTTCCATATCTTTCTACTGGGAGAAAATCATTCTTTTTAGATTAATGTGCATTCTTTGAAATATTTTTTAAAATTTTATTTAATATATATTAGTGTCTTACAAACAAAGTAATTGTGACAAATCTAACAGTATATGGACATGATTCATATGAGGAAAACCACAAAACTCTGATGAATGAAATCAAAGAAAAATTAAATGGAGAGATACCACATGTTCATGTATAGAAAGAATATACTGTCAAGATGTCAGTTCTGGGGCACCTGGGTGGCTCAGTGGGTTATAGCCTCTGCCTTTGGCTCAGGTCATGGTCTGAGGGTCTTGGGATCAAGGCCCACATCGGGCTCTCTGCTTGGTGGGGAGCCTGCTTCTTCCTTTCTCTCTGCCTGCCTCTCTGCCTACTTGTGATCTCTCTCTCTGTCAAATAAATAAATAAAATCTTAAAAAAAAAGATGTCAGTTCTGCCTAACATAATCCCTAGATTCAGTGAAATCCCAATCAAAATCATAGCAAGTTATTCTCTGGATAATAATAAAACAATTCTAAAGATTATAAGGTGAAGCAAAAGACTCAGAATTCAATGTTGGAGAACAAAGCTGAAGGAATGACACTGCCTGACTTTAAGACTTATTATAAACCTACAGTAATCAAGATAGTGTAGTATTATCAAATGAATAAAGAACTAGCTCAATGGAACAGAAGAGGAAGCTCAGAAATATACCCACATAAATACTACCAACTGATCTTTAACAAAGAGGCAAAGGCAATTCAATGGAAAAATGTTTTTTCAACATATAGTATTGGGACAACTGGACATCCACATTAAAATCTTAAAAAATCTAGACATACATCTTAAACTCCTTGTATAAATTAACTCAAAATGGATAAAATACTCAAAGAAAAATGCAAAATTGTGAGAACTCCTTGAAGAAAGGAGAAAATCTTGATGATGTTGGGTCTGGTTGTCTTTTTCTTTTTTAAAGATTTTATTTATTTGACAGAGAGAAACACAGCCAGAGAGGGAATACAAGCAGGGGTAGTGAGAGAGGGAGATGCAGGCTTCCCGCCGAGCAGGGAGCCTGATGTGGGGCTCGATCCCTGGTCTCCAGGATCATTACCTGAGCCAAAGGCAGTTGCTTAACCAACTGAGCCACTCAGGCACCCCTGGTTGTCTTTTTAAAGATGACACCACCGGTATGATCCACAAAAGAAAGAATTGATAATATGGGCTTAATTCAAATTAAAATTTCTGTTCTGTGAAAGATGATGTCAGGAGAATGACAAGAAAAGCCACAGGCTGAAAGAAGCTATTTGCAAAAGACATAGCAAACAAAGGATCATTATCCAAAATACACAAATACTAAAAAATCAATAATACGAAAACAAAGAACCCAATTTAAAAAACAAGCCCATGATCTTTTCTTAAATTCTTTTTCTTTCTTTCTTTCTTTCTTTCTTTCTTTCTTTCTTTCTTTCTTTCTTTCTTTCTTTTATTTATTTTAAAAGATTTTATTTATTTGAGAGAGAGAGCATAGGCAGGGGAAACAGCAGAGGGACAGGGAGAAGCTGGGTCCCTGCTGAGCAGGGAGCCTGATGTGGGGGCTCAATCCCAGGATCCTGGGCAGGGTCCAGGCAGTTATTTAACCTACTGAGCTGCTCAGGCAAAAATGGGCCCATGATTTTAACAGATACTTCACCAAAGAAGTCATACTGATGTCAAAAAGCATATAAATAGATGCTCCACATCATATATATGCCATGAGGAAAATGCAAATCAAAACAATGAGTTACCACTCAGAATTTTTAGAATGGCCCAAATCCAGAACACTGACAATACCGAAAGCTCATAAGAATGGAAAGCAAGAGGAGCTCTATTTTTTTTTTTTTTACACTTTATTTATTTGAGAGGGAGAGTGAGTGAACAAGAGAGGGCACAAGCCATGGGGACAGGCAGAGGGAGAGGGAACAGTAGACTTCCCCCACTATCAATATTCCCCAAGGTATATTGTGTTACAATTGATGAACCTACAGTGACATACAAGATATCATTCAAAGTCTATAGTTTATATTAGGGTTCATTCTTAGTGTTGTACAGTCTATGAGTTTTGACAAATGTATAATGGCATGTGCCCATGATTATAATATTATACATAATAGCTTTACTGCCCTAAATATCCTCTGAGATCCACCTATTTATCCCTCCTTATCCCTCCTTCTCTAATTCCTGGAAACCACCATCTCTTTCTTGTTCCCAATGTTTTGCCTTTTCTAAATTGTTATGTAGTTGGAATCATACTCCATGTAAGCTTTTATAGAGTAGCTTCTTTTACTAGGTAATATGCATTTAAGTTTCCTCCAAAAGTCTTCATGGCCTGATAGCTTTTGTTTTGTTTTGTTTTGTTGTTTTTTTGTGTGTGTCCTGAATACCATTCCATTGTCTGAACATACAACAATTTATTTATCCATTCACTTATTTACAGCCATCTTGGTTTCTTGGTTGTTTCCAAGGATTGGCAATTATGAATAAAGCTGTTATAAACATCTAGGTGTTAGCTTTTTGGGTTTTTTGTGTGTGTGTGTGTTTTAAGATTTTATTTATTTATTTGACAAAAGAAACACAGCAAGAGAGGGAACACAAGCAGAGGAGGGCTCCCGATCCTTGCTAGTTTTTTGAGTGGACATTAGTTTTAACTCATTTGGATAAATACCAAGCAGTGTGATTTTTGGATCATATTGTAAGTTTTGCAAGAATCTGCCAAATTCCAAAGTAGCTGCTATTTCTTTTTTATCCAGAGGGAAATTACCTTAAGGATCCAAATATTTCCTGTTTGTTATATAATCATCTTCAAAGAATTTCTCTGAATAGTTACTTCCATTTCCTTTCTTACATTTCCAGTTTTTCGGGAGGGCCTCTGGAAAAAGATGATGGCACCAGGTGTATTCAATACTAATCAGGTGGTCAAAAGTCATATACAGAAACCTCCAACAACTGTTTCTTTTTTTTTTTTAAGATTTTATTTAGTTAGTTGACAGAGAGAGATCACAAGCAGGCAGAGAGGCAGGCAGAGAGAGAGGAGGAAGCAGGCTCCCTGCTGAGCAGAGAGCCCGATGTGGGACTCGATCCCAGGACCCTGAGATCATGACCTGAGCCGAAGGCAGAGGCTTAACCCGCTGAGCCACCCAGGTGCCCACCAACAACTGTTTCTTATCAAGAAGAGGCTGGTTCAGTTACAGTTCAGTCAGTACATTGTATTGTTTTTCCTATACATGAACTGAGCTTGAGGATTAATATTGACAAAAACTCTTCAGTAATCTGCCTCCTGATTGTCGGATTGTTCACCATTAGTATTTGGTTATTTTCCATCAAGCTTTTTTAGGATATTATCAGTTTGAGAAACAGTTTGATGTCATCAGCTAGACTGAAGAGTCAACATCAACTTTATAATTAATTCAGTTCTCTGTAAATTAACTCACAGTTCCTGTGTTCGTGAATCAAACATGAGAGTTCTCTTTTAAGCAGAGGGCATTTTGGCTGACTTCCTCCTCCAACTCTTTGAGATCTCATACTGGAACTTGGAAAACTATCTTTAGAAGTCATATAATTAACTGATGTGAAATATCTTCATTTATATTTGTAAAATCATTTTGATTCCAGTATTCATTTCATTCTAATCTCTGATTCAGAGCTTCTCCTAAATCCCATGCAGGGCAAATTAGGAATGCCATGCTTCAGTCTACATGTTTTTTGTTAGATTATTTTTCAGTTACTAATCCTATCTTCTATTGGCTGATTTTTTATCTTAGCTCTTTACCACTCTTATTTCTAGCACAGCTTTATCACAGGAAGAGTGTTTGTCCCACACTTTCAAGCATGGCCACAGTTATTTATTTATTTATTTTTTGCATAGAGATCTATAGTTTGAAAGGAACTATTTCAGAGCCTAAGGCTTAGGAGAGTTGGCCTGTTTTTTTGCTTGTCCTCTTGAACTGCAACTCTGTGAGAACATGCTAGTCTAATAAAAATGGAAGACACTTGGAGCAGTCATTTCAGCTGACTTAACAGACTGTGGGACAGTTCTCCCTCCTCAGTTATGTCCCTGAGAAACTTAGATGAACCCTGCCTATATTAGAGCCAAATACCAGGAAGCCACAGATGTGAAAATATTAACAACTACTTTTAACCGCTGATTTTTCAGTTTCTGCTAAGCAATAACAGCAAACTGGTACAGCCTGTGTAGTAACTTTGAAGGAGTTCATACCTCCTGTAGACAAAGCATAGACATAGCAAAGGAACTTAAATCTCTGAATTCACATTGATCTCCATTAGTGATAGAGGTAAAACCTCTCCTGTTTCTTATGGAATCTATGCTTCTTAGAACACAGTCCTCCTCTAAATGCTGCTGAAGGAATTGATGTATAAAATGTTGCCAGTTTTTTCTCTGGTCCATTTCCCAACATTTCTCTTTGGTTCGAGGCCATAAAAAAGGGTTAAATTCCAACTTTGCTGATGAGACATGAAAACACTTAACTGGGAACATCTAGCCTATACCCTAGAAGAGCAGCATAACCCCCAAACTCTGTATTGTCACAAAGTTGGTGAGCATATGTGGCACTGACCCTAAGGTAGTCAGACCAGAGGAGAATAAATATAAAACTTAAAAATGAGTTAAACTTATTGACAGGGATGAGAGAGAATATCCAATGTGCTAATATTAGCCCTGGGTATGGTGTTAAATTGGCTCAACAAAAATAGGACTTAATTCTAGCTTAGATTGGTGCAGCAGAAGTGCCAGAGTATTCTTGGTATATATTAGAAGGAGCTGTTCATAGGCTTATTGTTTGGAAAATGTTTGAATGGATCTATCAAAAATAAGCTTCCCTTTAATTTTTTATCTCAGGAGAATATAGGAGGGGATTCCTATTGCCTAAGAAATTCCATTTACCCAGGAGGAATTCCATTCACTAAGATCAAGAACAGGATTCACTGGGCGGGGGAGGGGCATAATGTCTCGATGAACTCTAGGTTGATTGTCCTTTATAGGCTGGGGATAACATGAGATGCTACAGTAAAATTGGGTTCCCTGATATAAATTAGAAAAATGGGATCCAAGAATGGATAAAAATTGTTGATTATGCATGACTCTCAGTTTAAAAAATGAGCAAATATCCCCATAAATCAGAGAAACAGATGGTGATTGGTGGATTGATTCAGACATCCTTGACAATGGCTAACCAGTGATGATTTTCTAGAAACAAAATACATGGACAATCTGCTCTGGTACTATTCACATATAGAGAATTAAGGATACATGTCTGCAGGACAGACACACTATTTAATTTGTCTTTGTAGGATTCCTAGCCTCTTACAGAATTTCACACCTATGTTGTGTAATGGACTTAGTGCTTCAACTGAAGGATAGTAAGTCCTTTTGAAGAAGGATCTTAACATATAGTCACCAGTTTACCATGTATCTTCCTGAAGCCCTCCTGAGAGGGTTCTTTACTGCTATGGTTGTTCACTGATGAAAGACTGATATTTAGGCCTTTAAGAGTTTTAATTTTTTAAATTTTTAAATTTTTATTAGTTTTTTAAGATTTTATTTATTTGACAGAGCGAAACACAGCCAGAGAGGGAGCACAAACAGGGGGAGTGAGAGAGGGAGAAGCAGGCTTCCCGCCGAGCAGGGAGCCTGATGTGGGTCTCGATTCAGGGTCTCCGGGATCATGACCTGAGCCAAAGGCAGTCGCCTAACCAACTGAGCCACCCAGGTGCCCTAGGTCTTTAGGAGTTTTTAGATAATGGCCCTGAACTTATGCTTACCTTTGAAATACAGTTCCACCAGTAGGAGTGCACAATAATTTAAGTCTGATAGATGGATCATAAATCTATCTTTCATTGTTTCTTGTTTTGCATTCCTTTATAGTCCCTGAATATATAGCACAGTCAATCTACATAGTAATAGAATCTACACATGGGAATAAGAGCTAGTATGCAGGAAAGCCCAACTGGGAGAACTTGAAATGCCCCTTTAGACTTATCAAGATTTTAAACTGAAAGCAATTCTGTATCCCTATGGGACTTGTAGTGATTAGTGTCCCCTTCAAAGTTTTCTGGGTTACAGGGGTGGTGACTCAAAGCATGTTTCCATTTACTTTACTAGACTGGACGTGCAAAAGCCAGATGGCCACAGAATCATCAGAAACCTAAGCAGGTTGTGATATAAACTGTGAGAGGAATTCTAGATGTTAGCTCTCTGTTAAGATAAGCAAATACATCCCTTGGTGTCTGGAGAACAATGGTAACGTGCCAAATGAGTCTTATTTATCCTAATCAATATGTATCCAGTTGAATTTGTCCAACTTTTATTTTTTGAAAGATACTTTAAAAGAACTAAATGAAGATATATCAATTATCTTCAAATTGATCTACAAATTCAATAAAATCCCAATAAAAATTCTACCTGGTCTTTTTTTGTTTAGATGAAAGGATTTATATAATACATGTTGATTGTGATAGAACAAAACTGTCAAAAACAACTAAAGCTTCCTGAAGAAAATAAAAATATGAGATTTCTTGCCTTACCAGTATTGAGATATTTAAAAGGTAAGTAATTAAGATTTATAATAATGGCACATGGACAGCTAATTGAACTAAAGAAATAGAATAGAGGCAAAGAAATGGACATAGCCATATATGGGGACTTGTTCTGCAACCAAAAAAGAATTGCAGATCAGGTCAACCAATAAGTAACAGATGAAGTTATTCAGTACATATAGCAGGCACAATTAGTTAATAAGATGCAAAAATGAACTTCAAATTCTACCTTACACACACACACACACACACACACACACACAGGCATGCACACATGCAACATTTCCAGATAAATTGATTTAAATATGAAGGCTGAAACTTCAAATATTTTAAAAGGAAATATAAGCAACATTCTTTTGTCATAGAATAAATTTTAAAAAAAATATCGAGTCACTCTTGAATCGCTGGAATAAATCCTACTTGATTATGGTGAATGATTCATTTTAAAGTATTATTGGATTAAGTTGCAAATTTTAATATATTATTGGATTGAGTTGCCATTAAAGATTTTGTAACTATGTTCATCAGAGGCTTTGACCTGTAGTTGTGTGTGTGTGTGTGTGTGTGTGTGTGTGTGTGTGTGTGTCTATGTTGTCTTTATTTGGTTTTGTTATCAGGGTAATGCTGGCTTCATAGAATGCATTTGAAAGTTTTCCTTTCTGGGCGCCTGGGTGGTTCAGTTGGTTAAGCGACTGCCTTCAGCTCAGGTCATGATCCCCGAGACCCGGGATCGAGTCCCACATCGGGCTTCCCACATCGGGCTTCCTGCTCCGCAGGATGCCTGCTTCTCCTTCTCTCACTCCCCCTGCTTGTGTTCCCTCTCTGGCTGTGTTTCTCTCTGTCAAATAAATAAAATCTTAAAAAAAAAAAAAAAGTTTTCCTTTCTCTTCTATTTTTTGGAAAAGTTTGAAAAGAATAGCTATTGGTTCTTCTTTAAGTAGACTAAACATTTTTAAATGAGATTAAAAAGGAAAATCATAAGCACAATGATTAATATGATTACATTAAAATTAAAGTTTAGCACTCAAAACATCACAGAGAAGGTAAAATGTCAAGCCACAATCAACAGAAATGTTTTTAGTAAATACAACTAATAAAAGTAGTAATAACCAAAATATATAGAGATTCTTACAAATCAATTAAGAAGGAAACATAAATGGGAAAATGCCATAAATTGGCATTTCTAGAAAGGGGAAATTAAATATCTTAAAAGGAATGAAGGAATGCTTAAACTCTTAAGTTTTGATGGGAATTCAGGGAAAAAAAACCAAATATATATAATTTTACACCTAGCAGATAAGCTTAAATGGAATATCTAAGAATGCAAATAGGGACACATTCCTTTTTACTAAGAGTGTGAATATTCCATTTTCAAAGCAAAATGGAAAAAAATCATATAATACATGTGAAAATATCTACCCAATGATCCAACTATTCCATTTCTAGGTATGAAATCTAAAGTAACACTAGTGCTTGTACATTTGGGGAAATATTGAAAACCTTAATAGTATTACTATCTCTAAGAAAGAAGTCCAATAACCCAGATATCTATGATCAGAAGACTGATAGATAAATGTTGACACATATTTAAATGGAATATTGTAAAACAGTTAAAAATGAGCAGCAGATACATGCATTAATGAAGAAATGTCATGGTCAACATAATGAATTCTTTCTGAAGTCTATACACAATATTATTCAGTTATATTAAATGTAAACTAAGTGTTTTGTTAAGGCAGGCATATAAATAGTTAATACTATATATTAAAGGCAAGAGAATAGGTCAAATGGGTGACAGGGATTTAGGAGTGCACTTGTGAGGAGCATCAGGTGTTGTATGGAAGTGTTTTATCACTATGCTATACACCTGAAACTAATATTGCACTGTGCTAACTGAAATTTAAATAAAAACTTAAACACAAAATCTTTGTTCAACAACAACAAAAAAATTCAGGATATTCAATACAGTTGGGTAGAAAAGTAGAGGAGTACTTAGGGATAAGCACAAGGATATTGGAAAGGTTCTGCTTAACTTGAATGATGGGTACATATATGTTCATTTTATTATTTAAATGTCATATATAAATAATTGATTAAGTAAAATGTAGCCTCTAACCTGTCTGTCAGATCCACACAGGTTCCATTATTTTTGCAAGGTCTAGAAGAACACTTGTTTGTTTCAAGTTCACACAGAGGTCCAGAAAATCCAGGTCTGCAAACACATCTTTTAAACAAGAAATTTAATACCTCCATTAGTATAAACATATAAAGTCAAAGCTTCAAATATTTGTAACATGGCAAATTTTTAATAACCAGAAATGTCCAATTTGCCAACTAAAATTATAAACATGGATGTGTTTAGATACATCTAGATGCATAATCTTGTATCTAATTATTATTTTGATTTTTTCTACCTGAAATTGTTGACCCCGTCTTCACAGTCTCCATAATTCTGACAGGGAAGGGAGAAGCACTCATTCACATTAATTTCACAATATTCACCCTCAAATCCTGCAAGAAAAGATGAAATGGATATAGATGAGCAATCCTCACTTTAGAGTGTGAAAATCAGTCAATGATAAAGAGTCTGAAGGATATGCTCATAGTGGAAGCTTGGAAAAAAAATTAAATAAAGAAAGAAAACACCTCATCTCTGGCTTCTCATACAACTCTGTTTCACATAACATATGAATAAAATTATGCAGTTTCTAATACATGAGTTCAAATGAAAGAATCAAGGGAGGATTACTTTACTAAATCCTCTGGGAAAACAGGGTGTTGCAAATGTTGCTATTGTTTTAAGGTATCTTAAATGCTTGAACAAGAAGAAATGAAACAATCTGGAAAAAAATGAATTAATGTGATGGCCAATCTTAAAGTAAAATTGGGCTTCAGTGATCAAATTTATTCAAGGCACTGAGGAGATGAGATAAATTATTTAATTACTTTCCATACCCAAGCGATTCAAAGAAAAAAATTATTTTGATTCATAGCTGCATAATCAGTCATCCATTTAAACACATGCCAGTTACATTTTTTTTAAAAAGAACATGAAAAAAATTACGCAGACTTATGAGGCAGTTGTAATTATTTCAACACATTTGTATCAAAAATAAATCAGCATATTACTTTTAAAAATATATTAAAGGGATTCCTGGGTGGTTCAATTGGTTAAGTGTCTGCCTTTGGCTCAAGTCATGATTCCAAGGTCCTGGGATCGAGTCCCACATCAGGCTCCTTGGTCAGTAGGGAGTCTGCTTCTCCCTCTGCCTGCCTCTGTCTCTCTCTTTCTCTGTCAAATAAATAAACAAAATCTCTAAAAAAATAAAATGCGTTAAATATTTTAATATTTGTAATTTAAACAATTTTTCCATGATTATATGTTAACTATATAAAACAAAATATATTCTTATACTCATTTTTTCTCACTAATATTTTTTCAATGCTAGTTAGAAAAAGTGTGGAATGAGGATTTTCCTTTTTCTTACTTTTTCAGGTACCAAATAATTACAGTGATATAATAAATGACAATATCTACTCAGATTTTTTAGTTTGAAGAACAGGTCATTCAAGTTGTTCTACAAAACCTGAATTTATTGTTGCATACACATAAGCTGGGGTCTGAAAGAAAGGGTGATCTACCTCCACAGGAATGGCCGTCTTCCTTCCCTAACACCATCTTCTGATGTCTCCTCTTTCTATCTTTAAATATCTCTTCATGTTGAAAGATTCAAATCATTTGGAATATTAGTATGCAGATGATATAGCATGGCTTCCTTGATCTCTATCTCTATATCATGACCTTTTAGCTCAGCATGTACTGAGGAGTGGAAAATCATCCATACTTCCTCACTCAGGAGTCCTGTGAGAGAACACAGGATTGTCCTACTTTATCCATTGGCACACTATGTTACAAGCCACTGCCATTCTCCATGGTGTCTACCACCAAATCAAGTGGCAAACCTGCTTCTACTTGGAGTTTGGGATTACCTCTTATAAAATCTGGCTGCCTCCTGAGTAGGAGGTAATATGGAAACCTAAAGACTACTTATCCAAAAGAAAGCAAGAGTAAAAAGGAACAATGTAAAGACACAAGTACTACAGAAAGTAGAAAACAAATAGCAAGACAATCCATTTAAAACTATATACATCAATAATTACATCAAATACTTTAAAAAAAAAATACTTAAATAAAAGGCAGAGTCAGCCAGGCTAAAGAAAATCGCAGAACCAACTACATGGTTTCTAAAGGAAATTCACTTTAAATAAAGAGATGATGATGGGTTAAAAGTAGAAAGGTGGAATGAAGATGCACCAAGAAACCCTTATCGTAAGAAATCTACAGTGTCTATGTGTCTACCAGATCAGGCATCTTTAGGTCAAGTATCATTATTAATTTTTTGTATTTTTTTCTTGATTATCAAAGCCTTCAGGTTAAACTCTGAAGTTGCAGGCTTGTAATTTCATTCATGCACTCAGTATTGTATCCTCAGCATTAAAAACAAAATTAAAGAGTTGTTTCCAAGTTAACAGGGTTCTCTTAATTTTAGGTAAGTGAGTTATGATTCCAACACATTTCACCATTCATCATTCACCACTGCTATCATATTTAAACTATGAATGTTACAGTATATTTATAAATAACATAATAAGCTTTTTCTTTAAATGTTTGTACAGTTTTTTGTTTGTTGTTTGTTTACAAGTTAAAGTTTTAGAAAGTTGGATGCATTACATCATTTTTACTTTTAGCATGACTGGCTTTTTCTGGGAGGCAGGGTACTTTGACACTAGGATGTTTCTTATAAACGCTCTTTGAGGTACTGGAACTCAGGGGCATTGACTAGCTGGAGAAGTAGTACCATTGTGCCCTCCTGAGTTCAGCTGGTCTGATAAATCAGAAGAACATTCAGAACCTGCAAACTTGGGAAGCTCAGAGAATAACCCTATTTTCTGTGATTTTTGCCTTATTCATTTAGTTTGACATTTCTGGGATAGAGCTTTGTTACCAACCAGCAACATATGTCAATGGGCTGAAGAAATGAAATTGCTAAAATGCAATAGACATCGGAAGAAAAAAATAAAGTGGACAAGGATTTCCTTTAAAATAAACCAAAATTTTGCTGAGAAAGCTTGTGTTCAGAAAATTTAAAGGAGAAAAAAAATGTATGTATGTACTAGTCCCAAACTACACTTTCCATAGTCCTTGATGTTAGAAGTATTTGTTTGTGTGAAGTGTATTTGTTTTGAATATATGCAGTGACAGCTCAAAGTCTGTCAAAACTTTAGTATAGTGAATTTGTTCTACGCTACTCTGTTATTTATCCCTATCCAGAATTCAGCTGACTCTATTAACTGCAATAGAGTTTTTTACACACAAATAATGGGACATTCTCAAATGGATTAGATTCTCTTGGTCCTTTTCTTATAATAGCTTAGCTATACCTTGTCACAGAGAAGGCGTGTGACTGATCAATATTTTTACATCTTCCCATCCCCCAAAATATTTTATAAGTTACTAAACTCATGTTTCAGAGCCAAATAAATGTATATTATAGGTATAATTTTTAAAATCACTTAATATTTTCTATTTCTAAAAAAAGTTTCATTTTTTATTTGATTCTCTAGAGGGGATGGCATACAGACTTATCAAAAAGAAAAGAGAAAGGATCCAAATTAATAAAATCATGGATGAAGGAGGAAAGATCACAACCAACATCAAAGAAACACAAACATTTTTAAGAACATACTGTGAACAACTACATCAACAAATTTGACAATCTGGAAGAAATGGATGCATTCCTAGAGACATATAAACTACCAAAACTGAACCAGGAAGAAATAGAGAACCTGAATAGACCCTTATCCAGTAAGGAGATTGAAGCAGTCATCAAAAATCTCCCAAGAAACAAAAGCCCAGGGCCAGACAGCTTCCCAAGGGAATTCTACCAAACATTCAAAGAATTAATACTTATTCTCCTGTTCCAAAAAATAGAAATGGAAGGAAAGCTTCCAAACTCATTTTATGAGGCCAGCATTACCTTGATCCCAAAACCAAAGACCCCATCAAAAAGGAGAATTACAGACCAATATCCTTGATGAACAGGTATGTAAACATTCTCACCAAAATACTAGCCAATAGGATCCAACAGTATATTAAAAGGATTATTCACCACGAAGTGGGATTTATTCCTGGGCTGCAAGGTTGGTTCAAAATCTGCAAATCAATCAATGTGATACAGTACATTAATAAAAGAAAGAACAAGAACCATATGATCCTCTCAATAGATGCTGAAAAACATTTGACAAAGTACAGTATCATTTCTTGATCAAAACCCTTCACAGTGAAAGGATAGAAGGTACATACCTCAATATAAGCAAAGCCATCTATGAAAAACCCACAGTGAATATCATTTTCAATGGGGAAAAACTGAGAGCTTTTCCCCTGAAGTCAGGAACACAGCAGGGCTGTCCACTATCAGCACTGCTATTCAACATATTACTAGAAGTCCTAGCCTCAGCAATCAGACAGCAGAAAGAAATAAAACGCTTCTGAATCAGCAAAGAAGAAGTCTCACTTTTTGCAGATGATATGATACTTTATGTGGAAAACCCAAAAGACTCCACTCCAAAATTCTAGAACTCATACAGGAATTCAGTAAAGTGTCAGGATATAAAATCAATGCACAGAAATCAGTTGCATTTCTAAACACCAAAAGCAAGAAAGAAGAAAGAGAAATTTACAATTGCACCCAAAACTATAATATCCCTAGGAATAAACCTAACCAAAGAGGAAAAGAATCTGTACACAGAAAACAATAAAGTACTCATGAAAGAAATTGAGGAAGACACAAAGAAATGGAAAAACGGTCCATGCTCACGGATTGGAGGAACACATATTGTGAAAATGTCTATGCTGCCTAAAGCCATCTACACCTTTAATGCAATCCCTATCAAACTACCATCATTTTTTTTCAAAGAAATGGGACAAATAATCCTAAAATTTATATGGAACCAGAAAAGACCCTGAATAGCCAGAGGAATGTTGAAAAAGAAAACCAAAGTTGGTCATCACAATTCCATACTTCAAGCTCTATTAAAAAGCTGTAATCATCAAGACAGTATGGTACTGGCACAAAAACAGATACACAGATTAATGGAACAAAATAGAGAGCCCATAAATGGACCCTCAACTCTATGGTCAACTCATCTTCGACAAAGCAGGAATGAATGTCCAATGGAAAAAAGACAGTCTTTTCAACAAATGGTGCTAGGAAAACTGTACAGCTACATGCAGAAGAATGAAAATGGACCATTTCCTTACACCACACACAAAAAATAGACTCAAAATGGATGAAAGATCTCAATGTGAGACAGGAATCCATCAAAATCCTTGAGGAGAATACAGGCAGCAACCTCTTTGACCTCAGCTGCAGCAACTTCTTCCTAGAAACATCGCCAAAGGCAAGGAAAGCAAGGAAAAAAATGAACTACTGGGACTTCATGAAGATCAAAAGCTTTTGCTTAGCAAAGGAAACAGTCAATTAAACCAAAAGACAACTGACAGAATGGAGAAGATATTTGCAAATGCCACATCAGAAAAGGGCTAGTATCCAAAATCTATAAAGAACTTATCAAACTCAACACCCAAAGAACAAATAATCCAATCAATAAGTGGGCAGAAGACCTAAACAGACATTTCTCCAAAGAAGACATTGAAATGGTAAACAGACACATGAAAAAGTGCTCAATATCCCTCAGCATCAGAGAAACAAAAATCAAAACCACAGTGAAATATCACCCTATACCCGTCAAATGGCTAAAATGAACAAGTCAGGAAATGGCAGATGTTGGCAAAGATGCAGGGGAAAGGTGAAGCCTCCTACACTGTTGGTAGGAATGCAAACTGGTGCAGCCACCCTGGTAAACAGTATAGCAATCCCTCAAAAAGTTGAAAATAGAGCTACCCTATAACCCAGCAATCTCATTACTGGGTATTTACACTAAAGATACAGATTTAGCGATCCGAAGGAGCACATGCACCCAAATGTTTATAGCAGCAATGTCAACAATAGCCAAGCTATGGAAAGAACCTAGATGTTGATCAACAGATGAATGGATAAAGAAGATGTGGTGTATATAAACAAGGGAATACTATTCAGCCATCAAAAAGAATGAAATCTTACCATTTACAAAGACATGTATGGAACTGGAGGGTATTATGCTGAGTGAAATAAGTTGATTAGAGAAAGACAATTTTCATATAATATCTCTGATGAGAGGAATTTGAGAGGCAGGGTAGGGGATCGTGAGGGGTAGGGAGGTGAAAAAATGAGATAAAATGGGACTGGGGAGAAAGACATACCATAAGAAACTCTTAATCTCATGAAACAAACTGAGGGTTGTTGGGGGGTGTGAGGGGAGGGATGGGGGGCTGGGTTATAGAAAAAAATAAAAGTTAATTAAAAAAATAAATAGAGGGGATGGCATAGAACAAAGTACATTAACAATAGTTAGATTTTCATGAAATTTCATGAGGAAACATTTTATCATTCAGGTCAAATAGGTATTAAAGTATATAGGTAAAGCCTAGATATATCTTTCATGTATTCAATAAGTTAGTGTTAAAATCATACTTTTTTAAAAAATATTTTATTTATTTGACAGAAAGAAACACAGCGAGAGAGGGAACACAAGCAGAGGGACCAAGAGAGGGAGAAGCAAGCCTCCCGCCGAGCAGGAAGCCCAATGTGGGGTTCGATCCTGGGTCTCCAGGATCATGACCTGAGCCTAAAGCAGTCACCCAACCAACTGAGCCACCCAGGCATCCCAAAATCATACAATTGAGGTAAAAACTGGAAATATTAAAAAGTTATTTTTTCAAAAGTAATAGGCATTATTTTATTTTTTCTTAATTAAAAATTGATTTACCTAGTTTTAAAGCTTTATAAAAAAAAACAAACAGGAGATTTCCCTTGGTGAGTCAGAATTTTTTAAAATATTATTTTATTTAAAAGGAATAAATACTGTTTTATTTTATTTTAAAACAATGTGATAAAATGTTAGCACACTTGAACAATTAACCAACTATTATGAAACAGTTGCAGATTAAATTCAAACATTATGAAATATGATGAGTAGAATTAATATTTCTAATAGGCCTAATAAGGTTTTTTAACACTGATTTTAAGAAAAAAAATTAAAAATGAGTGTAAAATTTCATATTTTAAAACATAACAAATAATTGACATGCTTTAAAGTTAATTGGTGGCAATATATATTTTCTTTGATGGATTTCCCCAATATAAATATCTGTAGCCATTTAAACCTAATAGACACAGGCTACCAATCAAGCACATGTTTTTAATTGCCAAAAAGAGTAATTTTTAATTTAGATAATCTATATTGTCAAGTGACACATTTATTTGGTGCTTGGAATTATATACCTTAGGTTATAGGATATGTATGGGAGTAATAGACACATTTAAATGAAACTTCTTGCCTCCTCTGGTACTACAAATCCATCAAGCTTAGAATCTCAATTGTAAGTCAATAGCACATGTAAATGATCTGATCTTTTCCTTCCACTAAGACATTGTACAAGTATTCTTTGCCACATTTTAATCCTTTGTAAAGTGTCATTTAAAAACAACAACAACAACAACAACAACAAAACTTTTGCTCCTTTCACCTTGGAGACATATGGACGAAGTGGATACATTTGGAAACTAAGCCCTTTAAATTAAATTAAAAGTATTGGATAATGTTCTTGCCTATAAACTGAGACATAATTCAGAGGAGAAAGATAAAGAAGCTTTCCAAAAGAGAATGTTGGACAATAAATATATTTTAAACATAAAATGATTTTAGATCTCTCACTATATACACACACATGCTATACACACATTGATGTGCATGTTATCCAAAGTCCTCTCCACCCCTGTAAACACCACATCATTTTTTTAAAGATTTTATTTATTTATTTGATAAAGAGAGAGAGACAGTGAGGGAGGGAACACAAGCAGAAGGAGTGAGAAAGGGAGAAGCAGGCTCCAGGCTGAGTAGGGAGCCTGATGTGGGGCTCAATCCCAGGACCCTGAGATCATTACCTGAGCCAAAGGGAGACGCTTAACTGACTGAGCCACCCGCGTGCTCTCCTATCATTCTTATATTCCATTTATATCAGCCTGAAAGTTGAACTCAGTTTATTCAACTCTTGTACTTAATTTTCTCTTTCCCTTTACAATACACAATAGATATTATTCTTTTGATCACATACACTATAAACAAAAATACTAACTTATAAAAGAAATGGCATTTATCAGTAGCCTAGCTGGGAAGGATACCTGGCCATTTTCAGAATTTAAGAAAGAGCCATAGTAACTGCCAGGACAATTTTTTTCACAAATTTTTCTTTCCTACTGCATTCAGATCTCCATGTGAAGAGAACATAGTGTTGGCTGCACCAACTGAAAAACTCTAGCAAAAAGAAAACTAGGGTAATCCAGGGAAAGAAACGAAACAGCAGAGACTTTGGATGCAGAAACAAACTGAGGAACTTGGAGGGAGGGGGATGGAGGGATGGGAGAGCCTGGTGGTGGGTACTGGGGACACCTAAAGCGTGGAGCACTGGGTGTGGGGAATGGGGAATAAATATTGGAACACTGGGAAAAAAAATTAAGTAACAATAAAAAAAAGAGAGAGAGAGAGAAAGCTTTTTACTCTTATCATCAATTCCAAGGAAAGGCTCTGAATGCCAACATTCCAATCCTATGCTGCATGAATCAATCATAATTGCCAGAGAGATGGAGTTTTCTCTCTTAGCTTGAGTCTTTCCAAAATAAGAATATGAGGTACTAATATGCATACAAGTAGCTTATTTGAAAGGTGATCCTGGAAATTATTGCAAGGGAGTGGAGAAATAAAAAAGGGGAGAGAAGGGTTTAATGAGCTGGTTAGTTTGATGGCTCCAAGGCTGCTGGGGATCCTCTTAGAAATCATGTGGAACATAACTCAGAGTTGTCACACTACATAAGAAAGGTGGGGTATGCATCCACAGAGTAAGAGAGAACTCTTACTATGTTGTACTTTAATGGTTAGTTAAATTATGTGTCTCTCCTTGACCTTTAAATTCCTTGAGGGGGTGTCTTTGCCATGTTTAATTTCCCAGAACCTATCTCAAGAATTGACATATGGTAGGAAATCAATAATGCTTGCTGAATGAGTTAATAAAGAATTCATTTTTTAGATTTCTAGAAAACTAGTAACAGGCAGTTACATGATTGGCATGTGTTATATACAGAGCATAGTTCAGAGAGGCAAAAGAAAAATTGTAGTATAAAATAAATGTTGAGGTGTGTATATTGCATACCAAATCACCAAAAGCTAACATTATAAGGTACCTAGAGTAAGCCCCATCTGTTTCTAGGAATCTTATGAAATTATATTTGTCTTTCTATGTGCTATATTTATGCTTACTAAAGCAGTGATTTTTTTAACTATGGAAATTGTTTAAACAAATAGGATTTTATATAACAAAGCCTGCATTGAATTATTACTGCTAAATGCTTTTCTGTCCACCCATTTTCCACTAAAAAATGTTCAATGTTCATAGGGACCAAATTAACTCACCTTCTTTTTTTTTTATAGAAGTTTTATTTATTTATTTTTTTACTGTTACTTTTTTTTTTTTTTTCCAGTGTTCCAAGATTCATTCCCCAGAAGCACAGCCCTTGCTTTCTCCTGCAAAACATGATCACCATAGTTCTGGTGTTTTACTACACCTATAATTTTTAAGTAGCTCACATTGTACCCAAATGGATTAGATTGTTTTAACTATAAGTTTCAATCATACTAAGCAAAATAGTTTACTTGGTGAGCATTCAGTTTGGCATAAATCAAAGTATCAGTTATTCTAGCTTCTGGTTCTTCAGAGTGAATTTTAATGCCATTTATAATTTAGTTGCTTAGTACATAGTCACATTACTACTCTGGCTTTGGAATTTTATTTATATTCATATTTGAATTGTGATAGACCCTGTAGGTTGACTAAAAACCGTGAACAGAATTTCAAAAATGCATATACTGAACTCCTAGACCTTAAGCCTTAAATCTTTTTTCTTGTGATGTCCTATATTCTAGTCACTTGGCAAATACCAAAAGCTTGCAAAGAATTCCAAATCCTACATATGTATAAGAGATTAAGTCTTGGAATTCCTTGTGGTTTAAAATTTCACTGTTTTTAAAATGGAATTTGATCAGAATATTTTCTTTAAAAATAATATAATGGCTTTGGCATAGCTCCTATTTCAAACAATAGGTATTAAAGTAACTCAGGGCATAGTGTGTAAAATATTCCACAGTAAACCTCTTTTTAATATTCTGAGGTAGCTTTTTAAAGCAATGTCACATGCTTTAGTTTTTGATCTGCAATAGGTTGAACAACTAAAGGCAACAGTAAATAAACATTTTTTATAGTAGTTAGATCTCATTTACAGAAACATACTCCTATTATTTCTTAGGTTCAGAAATTTTTCAATTCAAGTATTTTTACTTGCGTATATATATACAAGTATATATATACTTGCAAAACAATTTAGAAACAATGTACTCTTCAAATAGCTCTTTGTGCTGAATAATTAGAAAGGGGCAAAAACATGATTCATTATGCCCACCTGCTTCTCTATCCAAAACATTAATTTGAAATGGTCGTATTTCTCTCAAAGCTGTATGTATAATGATGAAGTTCCAAGAAGACAAACAATCAAGATTTTACTAATATACAATGGTGAACTCTAAATTGTCCTGAGCATATTTTTGTGATGCTCGTGAAGCTGGAAAATCTTAGACCCGGTTTGATAGTCGTTGACAAGGTTTTATGATATCTCTGAAATTTTTTTTTTTTCCCTCACCTCACAACAGGAAAGGAATCTTCCTAGGTTATATAAGTTCATTAAATGCATTTATTAATTGCACATAAATTATGAAAATTTTGTGTGAAAAAAATGCCCACCTTGTGAAAATAGAGGAGGCTTTATTTTAATTGAAGAAATGTGCTGCTACAGCTCATTAAATATTACTTATATTCTGTGAATGTATTAGTTGGCTAAGTAAAGCATCATGGAGTAATCCTGCTGAGTAAATTAGCTCCTCCCCTGCTACTGACTAATATTTCAAAAAGTTTCACTCTCAATCTTTGTTAAAAGGAAATTATCCACTTAAATTACATACTTTATAATTACTGAGGTTTGCAGAGTATCAAATGTCCCCCTCACATTTTTTCCTATCTTGCTTTTCCTGACTCATTCCCGCAAACATGTGTCTGTCCATATGCCTTGTATGCCCACATTATTTGCTTTGTAGAGCCCATGCCATTTTTGCAAAAATAATTACTAATGGTTCTCCAGTTTGTAGTTCCAATCCCTCAGAAGGTCCAGAAGATTTTGTCATGTACGTACATTCAAGTACTTGCCTCTGTAGCCTTATAATAGATTATCCTATACATCAGGAAGTTCAAGAGGCTTTATAAAAAAAGAAATAGTTTTGACTAAGATACCAATCAATTGGTATAGTCTAAGCTGACCTTTTGAGACAGAAGAATAACTATTGTCCTTATCTTTAATAAACCTCTTTTCTAGTAGAATCAGTAACAAGGAAAGAGACATGAGGCCATGAATTGGTATTAGAAGATAAATACCAGTTGTAGATTTTATATTGTGCTTATGGCACATTGCTGTTATACTGAAAACCTACAATGTGCTAGCTTTATGGCAGAAGTATTCCTGCTACAGATGGTAATAGCTCTGGAGAAGCAAGCTGTACTTGAGCAGTAAACATTTATATAGATCACCTGTGCACTAATCAGACCTCTTTCAGTTACATCTGAAGAGATCCTAATCAAGCATCTTTAAAAACAGTTTAAGTTATTATTGGCTGATACGACCCAAAAAGCCAGAAGTAACTTGCTTCAGGAACAGCTCGATTCAGGAGTACCAATAATGCCCTTTAATCTGCCCATTCTCTATCCCCTTCATAGACTCCATTTTATAGTACAAAGTAGCCACCAGAGGCATATGATACTGGCTTAGTCACCAAAGTGGATATAAGTGGTGTTCACAGATAAGTCCATGAAAAAAGTTACAGTGAAGCATCTGATTACCCTAGATCCTATCTATGTCCATTTCTAACTAACTATTGTTAGGAAAAATACATAAACAAAGTTATTCAAGAAAAAGAAGCTGTTAACAAACAGAAATTTCTTTAAAACGAGCAAACAAAAAAAGCCAAAAACTACGAAGTTTTGCCTTTCCCTCTCCCGCCATTGCCCTCTCCTCACCATACTAGTTAGGTTAATGTATTAGAGTATTTCTCCAGTCTGTTTTTAATACCTATATCTGGAATCAAATAGTCCTTAATTTTCCAATATATGTAAGTTTTCTCTCACCCATTTCTAAGGAGCCAAAATCTCATAAAAACAAAATAAACCAAACAAAAAATTTTTAAAAAGATTAAAACAAATATGAACTCTTACCTTCTCCACACACACAATAATGAGTTCCATCTACCAAAGTCAAACACGTTGAGTTGTTTCTGCAAGGGTCACCAAGTAGATCACAGGGGTTATAGTGTTGATGGCAAAATTTTCCAGTATAAAAGGGTGGACACAGGCATACAAATTGCCCAGGAATGGTAGACTCATGACAAAGAGCTCCATTCATGCATGGGTCAGAGTCACATTCATTTATTTCTTCACTACAGTTTTGTCCAGTCCATCCAGATGTACACTCACAGCTGAAATAAAGTTTTAAGAATTATGAACAGTACTGTTTCAAATTTATTCCTTGCATTTTCAATAAATTATTACACTGAATTAATATGTAGCATTTTTACTTATAACAAGATTAAGAAATTATATATACTTTAAAAACATTTTTTGCCTAATTTCCCAAGACAATTCAATGTATATTATTACAAGAGTCACCGCAATGGCTAAAATAAGATTTAAAAAGCATTGGGTAAATTCCTAACATAGTTGGCCTCTGAGACAGATAAGAGAACAACATGCTATCAGTTTCAGTTTTCACAACTATTGAGCTTAATTACCAATTGAGAAAATTTCCTCAATTATTTCTTTTATGCAAAATAATTTTCACTGCTTATACAGCTGAGATGATATTTAATTCAGTATCTTTAGCAACATGTGATTCTTATAATCATCAGAGTGTTTATAACAAGGTGTTCCTTTATGCTAAGCATCTGGATTTCATTCCAGTTTTTGCTTGCTTTTAAAAACATCTATCCTCCAGGGTTTTGGAAGGGAGGGAGGTGGGGGGATGGGTGAGCCTGGTGGTGGGTATTGAGGGCACGAATTGCATGGAGCACTGGGTGTGGGGCATAAACAATGTGTCTTGGAACACTGAAAAAATAAAATAAATTATTAATAAAATAAAATAAAAACATCTTTCCTTTTATATATGAATAATGTGGGAAAATTGAAGAGAAATCAAATAAATAAAAAGTAAAGCATTTGGATTTTGTCTGTACATCACAGACTTTAGCTCAGTCCATCAACCATCTAGCGTCCGTCATTCTCTCAGAAATTGAGTTCAAATAGCACTATACTATTACTTTTTTACTAATCCTGGACATAATTTCAACTTGCCCTAAAATTTGCTTGTCATACCCTTTAGAAGTTTTTATAAATAAAAATTATAATCATTTCCATGACTAGCCTCCACTAATTAAACTTCTGGCTCCCCAGTGTGAATCTGAATCTCCATATTCTCATGTATATAACATATGCTGAAAATATTATAAATATTAATTGATATATGGCCTTCAGCTGGAATCATATAGACTTATCTGAATTCTTTCATTTGGGAAACTGAAGATCAAAGAGCTTAATGAAATTGGTAATCTCAGAGAATTATTGTAAAGACTAAATGATACAATGAACACAAAGTATATATAGTGCTTGATGTTAACGATGCCTACCCACCTATGGTGGTAACCGAGTGCTGTCACAGAATTGTGAAAAGCATTTGTTACCCTATTTATGTTTCAATAAAATATGCATCTCAACAATGAGGACTGCTTCAATTTCTAGTGGTACTTTTCATTTCTCTGTCAATCACCTCTTATTTTAAAATGGTCAAATGTATTATTCAATTTGATACCTCCAATAATGTTTGGAAATAAGTAGAAGAGGTTGTTTTTTTTTGTTTGTTTGTTTTTTTAAATTCTGACTTTATAGATGAGACAGCCAGAAGAGCAGAGGAGAAAAACAACTTATCCAAAGGCACCTGGTTGGCAAACTTGAATCTGAAGCCTAGACCTCTTCCTCCAAGTTTCTCTTTTCTTTCTTTCTTTCTTGAAGGTTTCAAACCTATTATAAGATATCCAATATCTTGTGAAATAATGTTAAAATTAAGTATATCAAATCCCGGCAAAAGAGCTTCAGTGCATTTACTTTATTTAAAGTAGCTTTACTTCTAAGTGGTGTTGCATAAATATTTGTTTTTCTTTTTCTTGTATTCTTTCATGAGTACATAATTTCGACTTGACTACTTTAAAAAAAGTTCCCTGTGAGTAACTAATAATGCCTGAATATTTAACATATGTGCTGACTGTTTGTTTTATCTTCTCAAATAACAGGTGGCCCAAGATTTCATGTGGTGTCCTTACAAGGATCAAATCCTCAGGAAAGCATCTGGCCATATGTCAATAGGACTGATGATGCCAAGGTGAGGCCTCTAGAGATGAATGGATATTTGTAGAAAATAAAGTTCTAAAAAAAAAGTCACTATTTATAACTAACAATAAGACCTATACATTTACATATTTGAATCTGCTTTAATATATGTCAGAGAAACTAGTCTCTAACAGATAGAAAAAACGTTTTATGTGAGAGTGCCAATCCGGTTTTTAGTTTGTATCATGAAATAATTTCAGGATTCAGTATGAACCGGCAGGATTTTCCAAACTCACAGCTGGAAGTGGGATTTTTATGGACTGAAAAACCAAACAAACCAAAACATGTACTCTGTGAATTTTTGAATATAATGATTTCCACTAGTAAACACCTGAAAATGAATTTAATGCGTACTTAAAGGTAGACTAACATATTCTAATTTGCTGTTTTCCTAGTGAGACAACCAAAAATTCACTGGCATAAAATACACTGAAATCCTCCTAATAAAGAACATTTCAATTCTTAAATGTTGACTTAAAGAACCAAAAGCAACAATAAAAAATAAAGTAGGTGTTATTGTTATAAAATAAGACAAAGGAATATTCAAAAAAATCATTAGCTACAGAAATCTTAGCTGATTCACATTTCTAAATATTTACCATTCTATATGTTCACCTCGCTATAAATATTGATATGCAATAACTAAATATTATTGGCAATATTTATGTACATTTGTTTTATGTAAGTATACCAACATTTTTGGCTATAAACCTATAAATGCAAATATCATAGTATATATAACTGAAAAGACTCTCTTCTTATACAAATTAATTTATTTAATAGTTGTTGAAGCCATTAATTGTATGCAAAATAAAATCCCAATTGAAACTAGAAGGTAAAAAAGAAATGATAAGAACATAAATATAAAATAGTATTACTATATTTTTAATGTCTTAAAGAAGTTGAGGGCACATAAAAAAATACGACATAAAAACAGAGGCTAATCAACTAAATCACTCATTATTTTACTATTTTCTCCATTCATCTATTTTTCATTCATTTGGTTATCTCATCAGGTATATAATTTAAAAAAACTGTATCAATCATGTATTAGGGGCACCTAGGTGGCACAGTCCGTTAAGCAATCTGCCTTGACTCTGGTCATGATCTCAGGGTCCTGTGATTAGCCCTGCATCAGGCTCCCTGCTTCTCTCCATCCATTTCCCCCCACCCCATCCCACTAGTGCCCTCTCCCTCACTCTCCCTCTCAAATAAAGAAAATATTTTTAAAAAATAATGAATTGTAAGATGATTACTGCTATACTCTTGACCACTGCAATTCTTTTGGAAAAAAAATGTGGAAAACCATTTAGCTCATTTAGACAGATAAAATTTATCTCAAGTAAACCACTTTTTCTATTAGTAATATTAAAAGTAGAAAACAGGACCAAAGATCATTCTGAAGAGCATCATGAAAGTGAACAGATGTAAAACATAGCAGAAGGTTGATATGGGTGAAATGACACAATGGAGATGGCCTAAAAAGTTACAGTCAGGGGACGCTGAAAACTATAGCAGTTAAGTGAAACTACTTTCCTTTGAATTCTACCTTGGAAGATACTCACTTTTTCCTGTTGTTGCCCTTAAGTATGGTAGTGACACAATCAGATCGCTATCGCATAGAAGATGGATAAAATAGGGAGAGCCTGGTAGCATGAAGATCATTCAGGAAGCTATTGTTTTATTTTTGATAAGTGATTATGAGGACCTAAGCAAAGGCATTAAATAGGTATACCATATTTGAACTACATTTCTGATACAGATTAGAGAAGATTTGGACAATGATTAGTATAAATGGATGAGGCAGAATAAGTAATGTGGAGTTTTGGTGGATTTTAGCTTCAGTATTAGAAAGACAATGATGCCATTAGGTGATATAGGAAATGACAATAATGAAGATGGGAGAAGAGGAGAAGGTACTAATGCTTAATATATAGTCACTTAAATTAACTGCATGATTTAAGATGCTGTCCTATATGTGGTAAGAAATTCACATAATGAACTCTGGAAAAATCAAGGCTTGTGCTAAAAATTCAAGGACCATTCTAACAACTATTAGCAGCAATAAATTAGCATCAAATAAATTTAACATTGGCCTTTTTATACAAAAATATAAACTTAATTTGTTAAAAAAATAGAATAGTCCCTCTATTTTGTGTGATATATTCTTCAATATTTTATATTGAACCAATATTTTATAAAACATCTCCTATATGGCAAAGAATAAGTAGGAAAAAAATCATACTAGTCAGAATACCTATAAGCACTTGATGAGTAAAAGAAAGTCTTTATTTTTTTTTTAAGAGTGAAGAGGTTGAGTATGTGCTCTGCATGAATTCAAGAATTTCTATTTTAATACTGATAGAAAAGGATCTTTCTATTTAGTCTATCAAGCTTCATTTTATATATATACATATTATAAATATACACATATATAAGAAGATAATACACTTTATTATTTGTAACACATACTCTTTATCTATTTATAGACAACTTATAAATCATTTATTTATACTGAAGGAATTCTTTTCTATATTTTTTAAGCAATGTCTATTTTTTGTAAATGAACTTTTTGGATATTTCCTTGGAACAATTCTATTTAAATTATCTATGCATTTCAAGTGTTCTACATGATTTAATCCCTATGCTGTGTGAAAACACAGTTGATCAATAGACTTTTTCACAATTGTTGAATTCAAGTTCTTGATCAGCATCTCCAAAAATAATTCTAGGCTTTTTCAAGATTCAAGGGATTCCTCATTTCATAGAAAGAAGCTGGAAGTGTCAGCCATGCAGAAATAATGAAATGCATTGGGTCAAACCTCTAGTACATTTACATTTAAAACCTGAAGAAAATCTGGTGAAATGCATGTTGTATTTGGGAAAAAAAGTCAAAGTTCAGACACGTAAAGCCAACTCAACGTTGGAGAGTAAAAGCAGATGCTCTTTTTTATCATAATACTCATAATACCGAAATATAAGAATGGGACATTTGCTCACTGAGACAGATGGTCAGATTTTAGCAGGTTTTTTAAAAGCTAGAAGAAACATAAGAAAATAATCTTGAAAGTGAATTTTAAAAAAGAAAGTGACTTTTTTAATAATAATCTAAATAAGGTAAAATAAAACACTTGCACAAAAAGGCTGAATACAAGATAGTTGAAGATACCATCCTCTGGATTTACCTATTGATACAGAAATATGGCTAATGCTACTGACATGAGTAACGTGAATTGCATGATTCAACTTTAATCATAACCTCAGTTTATATTTAAAAATGTATAAATGTAATATCTTTAAATTCTTATATTTTGTTTTTGTTTTTTGACAGCGTGTGTGTGTAAACAAAATAATTTGATGGCGTGTCAGTTTTCCTGAGCAAGGAAGTATTGCTTCTAGCTCTTGGTTTTTCCCAAAATGGATCCTTTGGACAAGTCAATGTAAGTCTGCCTTTAAGTATAATTTTCTGAATATTCAGATAAATTTATAGTTGTAACTTTTTACTCTTTAAATTTTTATCTAAGTATACATAGTCATGCGAATGAGAATGTATAATATAAAGTATATACACTGTGTTCAAAGACTATTCAAACTGCATTTAAAAAATATAACATTTTAATACAGTTGGAGAATACACAAAGTCTCTACATATATTTTTTTCTTTCAAGTACAGTTTGAGTAGGAGACAGACATTTAGAATACAAATAAGAAGCAGAGTGTTATTTAAAGGAATTATTGTACTGAGATATGGAGCTTAAACAAATTTATGAACATTTTGAAAAAATAATTCATAAATGTGCATTATGTCAGAAGTTTTACAGGGAGAAACATTTTAAACTCCAAATTTAATAAATGTCAGGCTCTAAGTTCCAAAAGAAAATCAACTGAGCAAGCAAAAGCTTAAGTACTTTCATACATTTTGAAAATGTATTATAAGCAAATAGGAAATGAAATAAATCTTTAGTCTGTTGTTGGGACTAGCAGTATAATAAATGCTATATCTGTTACAAAATGCATGTTTGTGTTTGATGTATACATGTATCAGCAATTTATACTCTAATTACAAATCATGCATTCTTAGTTCTACATTGTATGCATATAAAATAATTAATTATGGACTGGAGCACAATTTTGGTTAGCCAATATCAAAAATAGGTGAAATAAACATACTTAAGGAGAAAACTAAGAAGTATTTACAGATATAAAAATTATTATGGTCCTGTTTTTCCATTAAATTTTAAAATACCTCCTTTAAAATAATCTAGATAACATTTCACTGCCTTTTGCTTCTTTTTAAAGGAGGTATGAGATTATAGGAATAAATAAGGGGAACAGAGATGAAAAAGGAGAAAAAGGAAGAAGGAAGGAGAAGCGAAGAAATCTCTTATAAAACATGTCACGTTAGGGTCACCTGTCTTATAGAAGCTATGTGGAACTTATCTACATGTATGATCCTATTTCTTGACTGGACCCTTCCTGGCACATGGTCAATCAATCCTTGGAAGCCTGCAGAAATAGATGCTCCATTATAACTAAGGAAGAAATACCAGAATTATTATAGTAAACAGTGGGAAAAGAAATCAAAAGTTCAGAAAAATAAGCATGTTAAACTATGTATTTTATGTAAAGGCACAAGACTGGTCTTGTTCTGTAAGAGGGTATAGAGACCACTCTTTTTATCAAAGTGATAATACATATGCTTTTCAGAGGAGCATTAATTTCATTGAGAACCTTAGTTATCCTTTGCACACAAAGACTGATTCTGTTACCAAAATTGGCTTCTGTGGAGATAATAGGATTGGGTAAACTTAGAAGGACTAGGTGGTAGCACATTATCTTCAGAGTAAGTAGGGTAAAATTATAATGATCACCAAGGTTCAAGAGGTAGAAAGGGGGTTATGATCCTCAGAGAACCATGGTGATACTTAATAAAACACATTGTCTCTAGAAGCGGGATAGATTAGTAGACTCGGATATTCTTCAATTTACATAATAAAAATAAAACAAGACTGGATGATGATGAGGTTGGGGGTAGCCTCTCCAGCTAAATATGATGAGCCTTTTCCCAGAGTTCAGACCTCAAACCCACTAGTTGAAAGAGTGGCCAGGTGCCTAGGAGAAAACACACCATAACACCACAACAAGATACAGCAATGATTCCACCAACAGGATCTACAGCCATTGACTTTTTACATTTAGGAGAAAGAATGGCAAACATTTCAAGGATGTTGGACTTGAGTTCAATGTAACACTGAAATCTAGTTTTCATAAGTTTCATTGCCCTAGTTTTAGAATGGAGGCATATGGAGGCAAGGGAATAAATGTATTTGACCCAGGCATAGCTCTCATGGTGGGTCCACCAGTTCCAACTGCCATTTCCTAGGCCCTAAACATATACTTGAAATAGACTTATTTTTTAGTTGGTAGAACTTCCACACCATTTTTTTTTTTGTCTGGGGAATTAGAATTATAATGTTAATTGGAAGCCACTAAACCTGTCTCTTCCCTAAACTCCCATTCCCCAGTCAGTAACATAAAATAAAAACAACAGAGCAACCTAGGGGAAAAGCAGAAATGCGCCACCATTGAGGAAAAAGGCAGGTTCCCTATTATTTCTCCACTCCATTCACCATATTGGTCCCTACAAAAAAAATATGCATCATTTTGAAGATGACAATGGACAACTCAGGCTTAACCAAGTAGTAGTTCAATCTCTGCCATTGTTCTAGATTGCATATTTGATCAAGCAGAATAATACTGCCTCAGATACACTGTAGGTAGCCAAGAATGAAGAATGCTTTTCTTTTCTTTTCCTATTAGACAGGAAGGTCAGAAACAGTGTACATTCATTTGGAACAAAATATAGTATACATCTAATGTCATAAGGCTACATTATCTGTCCCACTGTATCATAATATAATTTGAACATAACTGGTCTGTCTGGACGTTCTGCAGAACTGTCACACTGATCCACAATATTTATGACATTATTTATTATTATGTTATTCAAACTGGATCAGTAATACATAGGATGAAAACCCTGTGAAGATACACATTTCAGTTGGTGACAAATAAACCTTATGAAGAATCAAGGTCTTGTCACTAATGAAGTTGTTAGAGATCCAATGTTATAGAGCATGCTGATATAGCTCTTCCAGATTAAGGAGGAATGATTTCATCTTATACTTCGTACACTAAAGACAAATTAGTGCATCTTATACCATACACCACTAAAAAGGAAGTGCAACACTTGGAAGGCCTCTTTTGTTATAATGGCAGAAATATTGCTCCAACCTACTGACCTAAGTATATAAATGGCTAGCCCCTTTAGAGGAATCCCAGAGCAGGAGAAGACTTGGTAACAGGGCAAGCAGATTTGTCTTTTGCACCAAGAAACTCAACAAGTTCTGTAGTATTCAAGTTACCAGTGGTATTAGTGATGGCAAACCACAGGAGATGAATTATTACATAGACCTCTAGAGTTAGAGCAAGACCAGAGATATTGCAGTTGATGGTAAAGAGAATATATAGTGAGTTGGGATGAGAGAGATGAAGTACGTTAGTTATGGACTGTGGACCAGCTGCAGAGGTAGTTGTTAGAACTTACCACTCATGGTTTTATAATTTATCACCAGAAAAGAAGCTAACTAGAATCCTGAGTAGCATTTCATAGAACTTATAAGAAGGAAATACATCTGAGACTATCAAGGTAAATTTTCCCTTCCTCCCTTTCTTCCTACTTCTCTCCTTCTTTCCTTTTCCTTCCTTCCTTCCTTCCTTCCTTCTCTCCCTCCCTCCATCCTCCTTCCTTCTTTTCCTCCTTCCTTCCTTCCTATTTCATTTATTCATTTACCTTTATAGAAAAGTATAGTGGTATAGTTGATACACACAAAAATTGCACACCTTTAATAAGTATATCTTGATGAGTTTGAACATATGCACACAACTCTGATACCATCATCATTATCAAGGTAACAAACATACACATCTCTTCCAAAACTTTCTTGTGTTCTTTGTGTGTATGTGTGTTTTGTGTAAGAACATTTAACATGAGATCTATCCTCTTAACATATTTTAAAGTGAACAAAACTATATTATTAACTACACATGCTAGTGGATGTTATTCAAACTAGTGCTGAACTCCTCATTTTCCCTGTTCCTAAGAACATTGGTGGCTGAGAGCTATAAAAGTTGACCTCAGATGGAAAGAACCACTTCACTCAAAGTCACTCTCTTTTTTGGGACTAGTCATACCCAATGGCGAGTAGATGCAGGAATATGAAGCCTAAGCCCCTATACTTTAATGTGGGATAACTCTACTGGGTCATCCCTGCTCTAGAGTTCCCAGTGGGACTGGGAAGCCTCCATCATATTTCCACTGCAATTCACCTTCTGCTTCTGTCTGATTATGCATCTTTTTTAGACCAACATATGTTTTCTTTTCAAAAAAAAACTTTATTTTGATAAAAATGACATATACATCACTGCACATACACAAAGGGTATGCTACAATATACTTCTAGCATGCCAATTTCCATCTCAGAGTTGATTTCTATGAAATTAAATCTGTGATTAATTCTATATGAGTGAGGGTAAAATGCTTTTATTCACTTCTAGAAATATATACATGCATGTACACCAGGATACGTTTTATGTTCTTTTCTGTTTTGTTGCTTATAATGGTTAAAAACAAAAAAATAATACAAAGGACATTAATTATCTAGTATAATTGAATTGGTATAGTTTTGTATGTAATGAGTTAAAAAGATATCATTTTAAAATGCTATTGTACACCCTGTAAACTATAATATACATACTTAATTCTAATTGTGCTGTATTTGTATATATGCACTTCTATAACTACAGAAAAATTTTAGAAGCTTACAAGAGTCAGTAAAATATCTGGGGTAAAAATATGTATCAGAGGGTCAAGTGTTCTGGAGTCAAATGCCTTATAGTAGCTATGTAAACTTGTATTTGTTCTATCTCAGAGCCTCCATTCTCTAAAAATGGGTACAATAAAATATCATTCTCAGGTAAGGACTATGATAGGGACAATGTTAGCTACTACCTATAAAATATTTAGAGAAGTATCTGAGATATAGTTGACACTTTAAGACTATTATTATTAAATATGACATATTGAGCAATGTGTTAGGTGGGAGATGCATTCTTAACACAATTCTGTACCAAGAACTTTTTCACTTAGATCATGTAATAGTCTTAGAATAGAACAACTTTTTTAGTGGCTTGATTTTCATTCTAATTTTGAAGAATACTTTCATCCTGTAGCTTGGGTTAGCAGCCCACAGTTTTCATTTTTTTCTTTTATTTGTTCTATTTTGCCTTTCACAAATAGAGATATGTGTATGGCACTTGTCCATAAAGAAGGTGAGTGAATTCTTTTTGGATCCCCTCCCTGCCTATCTGATGGCTCCTCAGTCCTTTTAGCAACATTCTTTGGGGGATGCCTGGGTGGCTCAGTTGGTTGAGCGACTGCCTTTGGCTCAGGTCATGATCCCAGAGACTTGGGATCAAGTCTTGCATCAGGCTACCTGCTCAGCAGGAAGCCTGCTTCTCCCTCTATCACTCCCCCTGCTTGTGTTCCCTCTCTAGCTGGGTTTCTCTCTGTCAAATAAATAAAATCTTTAAAAAAAACCATTTTTTGGAAATCCAATTAATACATATTTTACTTTTTCTTTGAAGGACAGTTCTGTTATTGGGTGACAGCACCAGGAGTCATCATGCATCAGTTAACCTTCTGCTTAGCCTGGCATCATTGTCAAAGTGATGATGTGGATGTATCCATTTTCCTTGCTCTTCCTTTCTACTTGGCAAGAAGAGTGATGTTGCACCAGTGAGAAATCCCCTTTCTCTGCTGGATTTCTGCTGGAACAGGCTTTCTATAAATCCTGAAGATCCCCAGAACAGCAACTTCTGAATTCTTGCCTCTAGCCCTCATGTTTCTTTTTTTTTTTTTTTAAGATTTTATTTATTTATTTGACAGAGAGAAACACAGTTAGAGAGGGAACAGAAGCAGAGGGACTGAGAGAGAGAGAAACAGGCTCCCCGCTGAGCAGGGGCCCAATGTGGGGCTCGATCCCGGGTTTCCAGGATCATGACCTGAGCTGAAAGCAGTCGCTTAACCAACTGAGTCACCCAGGCTCCCCAGCCCACGATTCTAAAATAGAAGATAAGTTTAGCACTTCTCCAGATCCTTCACCATTATGCTGAAGAGATTTTTAGGACACAGCTCTGTAATTTTATCTGCTCATTTTTCACTCTGATATTCATACTATATTTTGTTTATATCCATAATATTTCTGGGAAGTGAATAATGCTACTCCTTTGTTGCAAAGACTAACACTATCTCCCTTCTTTGTGTTGTTCACTTAAAAAGGATATAGGAAAAGTCAACTTAGACAGTTATGATGAATTTCACATCTTATGAAGAATTTTCAGACTATCATGTCATTAGTGGTCTCATAGAAATAAACTTCGGTTGTATAAAGAATAGGAGGTATTTATGGAAAGAAAGATTATTATTTCTTCACATATGCTCAACAGTAAGATATCTGACTTCTTATAAAGTAATGCAGAGGTTCTCTTCTGTAAATATTTTGTAGAGTGACACTAATGATTTCATTTCCTTTTGGGATGCCTGTAGCAGTGAGTAAATGCCAAGTCAAGGTGACTACTCAAAGCAAAAAAGTTGTATGGTGGAAATAATAGCCCAAACTTTGACATATGTGGTACTGAAGCCTGGAAAATTGAACATATCAAGTTGCTGAAAGAGCGTATTGCTTTCCAGAGTTTGATTGTGTGTAAATAAAAACAAATGATCTTTTAGTGTTTTGAGTGCAGATGTGTATAAACTCTCAACCAATATACTTCAACTCATTTTGCTCCACACATGAAAATGTTTTCTAATTTGAGTGGTATATTATTGGGTTTAATTTTTCTTCTGGGTTTTCTAAAGTGAATGTTTGAAATTCAATAATTCTAATTACATAAAGACTACTTTATTTATATCTATATTACATCAGTGTTACACTTCAGAATATTTGGTAATATATTAATGTTACTGCCACTAGAAGGTGCAATCATGGAGTATGTAAAATTCTGAGCTATGGAGCTCAACCAGCTACCTCTTGCTGACCATTTGCCAGTTACTCAAGTCACTTAAGCAATTGTCCAGCTGGTCATTCTGTTGTGTTTTAAGAGTTTTCCCGTTCTCTCTCCATCAGCTCTTACCTGTCTGCATCCCATTTCCTAGTAATTTATTCAACATCTGACTAAATAATATGCTATTTTTAGCAATGAATGAAATGTTTATCCCTTTCCCAAACATTTTCACTTTAATAAAATCCTTCAATGTCTCTATTAAGAAGTGTTTGCCAAATCTGCCATTAAAACCAGACAATATGTTTATGTTTTTAAGGATAATAGCTGTTCCAACACCAGGTACTATGTTCATTTTAATTGAATAAATAGATACACTAACATTTATGGCAATCTGAGTTTACTGTTTTTCCATTTTTATTATATCTATAAACCTTTTATTAGGACAGAACACAAATATATTGGAATTTTTAATGTTTGCTTGTTTTCCTATTTTTATACATAAATCCATACTTTTTAGAGTAGGATTTAATGTAATTTATGCTCATCTATATCCTTCTAAACTCTAAATAGATAACCTGGTTTTACCATGCCAAAGTCTTTTTTATTTTAATTTCTAATTATGGATAGTATAATGCAGAACTGGAAAAGTAGTATGGACATTATCAGTTACCTATATGATACCTGTTCTCCTTTGCCTAATTCTTCATAGAACTGATTTTTTGCAGGTATCTACTTTCTTCTCTGTATTTCACATGCTAAATGGGAATTTGATCCTATCCTGAAACCTCATATCAAGGCTGAGTGTGACTGCTCTAAGACTGAATTTCAACTTTGACTACACATTAGAATCACATACTAGTTTTTCAAAATCTTCAAGCTCAGATTACATCCAAAATTAATTAAATATAAATCTCTCAGGATGGGATGCAGGTCTTAGGATTCTTTAAGTGGTTCCAGTGTGCAGCCAAGTTTACTCAAATCCTGGAGTATCTTGTTTAGGAACTAGAACTAAACTAATTAGCATTGATTTAGCATGGACATTTGACACAATGCAAAAGAGAGTGGCATTTACTGAGGTCTTGTGAGAAGTATGCCCTTCCCACCTCTAATGAGAAATAATGGTCTCTCTCTTTGATTTGATGCCATGAGATATATATGTGAACTAGGATGGCTAATATCACTTTGCCACCATGAAGGAGTGTTTTATTGATACTGTCAGGGCAAGGGTAGGCTGCCCCAAGATGGGCCACTTTGGCATGATTAGTATTTTGTATTAAAAGCACTCAAAACACATCAGATTCAGGAAAAGCTCTTTACCTCCTTCTCAACTGTCTGCCTACAGCAGGAAAAGAGCTATTAACAAAAATTCCTCTTTACCTAAGAAATTTACCTGCTGAATAAGACAAATTTTGTTTTTTTAAACATCTCCTTCTACTTTCCTGCTAATGGTCTTTCTCCCTTTTATGTCTCCAGACCCTATCCCTCTCCTTAGCTCATATAATCCTCCTGTTGCCTGACTATCTTAGAATATCCATGTCTGTATGGATTCCCCATATGTAGGAAACAAAATTTGATTTTCTCCAGGGAATCTTTCTTGTGTCAATTTGATTCTTAGTCCAGCTTGGACCTTGAATAGCAGAATAAATTATTCCTCCCCAGCAATACTTTCAGTATACATAATATGGGACAGCCCAGTGAGACTCAAGAGAAGTGAGGTTATTTCCTACTCATGTGGCTCACCTCATCTCTGGACTTTCAGTTAAATGAGCCAGTGATTTTGTTATCAGTTAAGCCAGTTTGAATCATACGTTTTGATATTTATAGTTGAAATTCTCTAATATATGTCTAAGAACTAGATATTTCTGGGAAATAAAAATAGTATTTACAAACACTGAAAATTTTTCATGTAATTTCAAATCATAGTAACACTGCATTTTTTGCATGTGTTTAATCATTACAGAAAATCCATTAAAACTACTTTAATAGTTTAATTGGTTTAACAAAAATTTTCAGCAACTAGTTCAAAATCATTAGTTTTTTAAAGATCACTGATTGAAATACAAAAAGGGGTTACTTTGAGGGTGCCTGTGTAGCTCAGTTGGTTAAGTCTCTGTCTTTACTTCAGGTCCTGATCTCAGGGTCCTGGGATCAAGCCCTATGTCTGGTTCCCCACTCAGTCAGGAGTCTGCTTCTCCTTCTTTCCTGCTCATGCTTTCTCTCTCACTCTCACTTTCAAATAAATAAATTTAAAAAAACCTTTAAAATAAGGCAGTTGCTTTGCCTCATGGAATGAAAGTAGGACTTTTAAGTCTGAAATCAATGTAATATGTAGATAAAAATATCTATAGATCCATAATTGAGATTATTTACAGATGGTCCCTTCTATTGACATTTCAATGTCTGAAATATGGACACAAATCTACAGTCCTAAGTTTTATTTAATTATTCTGTTCTACAGTTCAGATGTTATGAAAGTATAATTTTGATTAAATAAGTCTAATTGGTTTTTTGACTTTAATAATTTCATGAACCTGTTATATCCCACTGTTATTAAGAGGAAAGGCATTCTCTTGAGGTTCCTGGGTGGCTCAGTCTTTTTATTCCTCTCTTTTTTTTTTAAGATTTTATTTATTTTATTTGACAGAGATCACAAATAGGCAGAGAGGCAGGCTGAGAGAGAGGAGGAAGTAGGCGCCCCGTGGGGATGTGGGCCAGATGTGGACCTCAATCACAGGACCCTGAGATCATGACCTGAGCCAAAGGCAGAGGCTTTAACCCACTGAGCCACCCAGGGGCCTGAAGGTGCCCTGGGTGGCTCAGTTTTAAGCCTCTGCCTTTGGCTCAGGTCATGGTCCTGGGGTCCCAGGATTGAGCCCTGCATCAGAGTCCCTGCTCAGTGGGAAGTCTGCTTCTCCCTCTCTCACTCCCTCTGCTTATGTTCCCTCTCTAGCTGTGTTTCCCTCTGTCAAATAAATAAATAAAATCCTTAAAAAAAAATTATCTGAGACTCTTTAGGAATCACTGCCCAATCATATTTTTTCCATTATTTCTTCAAAAAGAACCATTGCCTTGAAATTTGGTTTGTCATTTCCAAATACTTCTTTATAATTTTATCAATGTACGTTCTTTAAATATCATGCAGATTTTAGTTTTGTGGAATTTTTTTTATTTTGAATGTCATTATATATGTTCCTTATTAATTTTTTTCCTGTCTCCTTGCCTTTCTCTGAATTTGCTTTTTGATAAATATTTCAAGATATATAAAACCACAGACATTCTTTGTTTGGTATCTTTAAGAAAAAATACTCATTTTCAATGTTTGCCAAAACAAATCTTGATAAAATTTGACATTTTGATGTGTAAATATATTAGTAATAATGAGATTCTAGCATATGTAACAATAATCTAGGCAAATAATTTCTGAGGATAAACTATGATCTGCCAACAACGGGTAGTGTAAATGTTATTAAAGGGTTCTATAGTTTCTTAAATCTGGCTTAAACGTTCTAAAGAAAAATAGAGCTTTTGGAGATGCCGGGAGGTAAAATTAGAGAGAGGAATAAAAAAGAGAATAAATTAATATTTGTGAACTCTTCCTATCTGCAAAACATTGTATTTGGGAACAAATACATATTATATTAACAACACTGAAAAATAAGCACCATTCTTATTAAGATTCTGAGTTGCTCAAGAACACAGGGTTAAAAGTGACAGGGTTCAAAATGGATCATAGGCTTAAATGTAAAATGCAAAACCATATAACTTCTATTAGATAACATAGGAGAAAATAATAATCTGGGGTCTGGTGAATACATTTTAGACACAACGCCACAAACATAATCTATAAAACAAAAAATTATAAGTTGGAGTGCACCAGGGAGCAAGAATTCCTCTCCACTTAAAGGGTCCTCTAGCTAAACTAAGAATTAAATCGATAGCAAACAGGTTAACAGGAGAAAAGCAAATTTAATAGCGTACCAATGGGGAATCCACACAGACACAGAAATTCCAAAGACAGGCAAAGTGAGGCATAGACATCATTTTGAACTAAAGATAAGAATGTAGGGATTTGGAACTTCAGAGGAAAGGAATGTATTTCACAGGGAGACAGGAAGAGTAGATGTTAGCCCTGCCATACCTATGAGTCATTCAGATAAAATTTATCTCTGCTAATACTTATTCCAGGAAAGATGCCCTGCAACTAAAATTCATCTCTATAGTTAAGGGAGGGGCAAAAATTTCTCTTGAACCCGTAGGGTCTCAATTGCCTTCAGCTCAGAATAATGTTCATGCCAAAGTGGCCCATCTTGGAGCAGCCTCCTTGGACCTTACAACTTTATTAAAACTAAAAACCTGCTCTGAAAAAGACACTGTTAAGAGCATAGAAAAATAAAGGGCATACATAAAGCATTATAAAATATATATCTGAAAAAAGACTTGTCTCTAAAATATACTAAGAACTCTTAGAACTCAACAATACAATTTAAAAATGGAGAAAATATTTAAACAGCTACTTCATCAAAAAGAAGATATAAAATTAGAAATACACATAGGAAATATACTCAGCACCATATATTGTTGGAAATTCTAAAGAAGACAACAAAGAGAAGTCACTGCATACCTATTACAATGACTGAAATCCAAAACACTGATAATACCTAATGCTGGTAGGGACTGGAGACAGCAGGAGCTCTGAGTCATTGCTGGTGAGAATGCAGATTGGTGCAGCCACTTTGGAAGAGGGCCTGGCAGTTTCTTAGCAACGTAAACCTACATAGGCTTACACAAAATTCAGCACACTCCTAGATCTAGATATTTATCTAAATAAGTTGAAAATTTACGTACACACATAAAACCTGCACATGGACGTTTATAGTAGCCTATTTATAATTACCCAAAATTGGAATCAATGAAGTCATCCTTCAATAGGTAAATAGAAAAAAAAACACTTAAAGTGTCTATATAATGGAATATTATTTAGCTATAAAAAGAAGTAAGATATCAAGCTATAAAAACACAGAGAAGAAATTTAAACACATACCACTAAATGACATAGAGGGCGTTGAAATGCATATTACTAAGTGAAAGAAACCAGTGTCAAAAAACTACACACTATGATTTTATCTATATGACATTCTCAAAAGGGCAAAACCATAAAGACAATAAAAAGATCAGTACTGCCAGAGGATCAAAGGAGGGGAGGATGAACAGGTGGATCACGAGAGTTTTTAGGGCAGTGAAACTATTCTGTATGAAACTGTAAAGGTGAATGCATTTATCAAAACCTTTAGAACTGTACAACACATAAAATAAAGCATAATGTAAACCATGAACTGTAGCTAGCAATAATTGTTAATATTGGCTAATCAGTTATAATAAATGAAGGAAACTAATGTAAGTTGTTAATAATAGAAGACGCATGATGCAATGTTAATGCAAATTTTTAATAATAGGAAAAACTATGTATGTGAAGGGGCAAGAAGTTATGTGGAAACAATGTATTTTCTGCATAATTTTTCTCTGATCCTAAAACTGCTCTAATAAAAATAATAAAGTCTACATAAAAAGCATTCAGAAAAAAATGGCAGGTCTAGAATTTGAACCAGATCAATACCTGATCATTGAGAAGACAAAACCTGAAATTGCATGAGCACAGAGAATAAATAATCAACCCACTAAGGATACATTAAAATAAGAAAGTATAAAACCTAAATAAAAGATGCAAATTAGGCAAAAGAATTTGGGATTCTGAGAACAGGTAGAAATATAGATGAAGTGGTTTCCATAATTAAACAGAGCTAGACAAGGAAAAATTCTTCTTTTCAAGAGATCCATTTCTTTAAAAGAAAATAACTTGAATCAAGTACATAAAATTAAATGAAATGAATAGCAATATGTGTCTCTCTAAAAGTTGGTACTAAGAGGATGGATCCACTCACTGAAAATAATAAGACATATGTCCAAAACCATTCTAAACCATAGGCAAGTATGTGGCAATCAGCACAAGAATATTTAGTCCTAAGTTATCCAAATTAAAAAAAAAAATCAGACCAGAATTTTAAAAAAATGTTAGGTATATGCACATTTATTCATTATAACAGTAACTGAAAAAGCAGTTATTATTCACTCACAAGCCTTCATTAGGTGCTTGAAGCATACAGGATACTTGGTGTACAATAGCATTCTAATGAAATAAAACATATTTACATAATTCTAGTAAGAGAAATGACATAAAATAAAGAAATGGATTTAAATAACCTCAAATTGCAAATCATGGTAAGTCTAGTAAGAAAGAATACAGGATATTGGATTGGGAATAAGAGAGGTTTATTATAGACCATTTTAAGTTGATATCCAAGTCTTAACAACCTCAAGAAAAGGGATGAGAGAAAGAAAAATTGTAGTGCATCAGGCAGAGGGAATAGCAAAACAAAAACAAAAACAAAACAAAAATCTTCAGTGTGTTTGAAACAGTGAAGGAATACTAATATAGGGTTTGATGTTAGAAATCAGAATGTCTGTGTGTGTGTGTATGTGTGTGTGTGTGTGTGTGTACACAGATGTTTTCTCCCTTTAATTATTTTTAATTAAAAATATTTTGAGGCCATTTATATTCACTTTTTTCCTTCTAAGTTTAAGATACATGCTAAAATAATAGCTGTAGTCTCACTAGAGTGTAAGTCAAGGATTGATGGCTTGCCACAATACCACGGAAGTCCTAACCTCCAGTGTATTAGAAGGGAATATACAGAAATGTTTAGAATCCCAGTATATTTTATGTGAAGTAAATCCTAAAAATCACATTTCGTAGGAGATTTATTGAACCTCCCAAAATATTTCAAGTGACTTTAAGCCACAAACACAATCTCTTCAAGAAAAATTAAAGTGCAAACATAGTATTTAAAACTTTGGAAAAGGAGACAGGTAGATCTCTAAAAGATTGGTATTGGTAAATAATTATTATAGTAGGGTATGCATTGTGATTTCCTTTAAAAATCAAGACTAATTATGAAGAATATTTAGGCTACCCATCATAAGTTCTAATAAAAGAAACCATATGTTTTCTTCTGAAAAGAGATTTTTTTTTCATACATAAGTTAAAGATAAAAGTAGGCCTCAGTTTTTTTTATATGGGACATTAGGAAACTTAATGGGTTATGTCTTCAAGTATGGCTTTGCAAGAGATAGCAAAATATTCAAATGAACATCTCTTAAACTGATTCTGCATGAAAACTGAGAGCATAATGTAACATGGTAACTTTGTGGAAAAAAATTTTTGACTAGCTCACATAATGCGCTCTAGACAAAGATCTAGGAGGAAATCATGGAATGGATTTTTAACTCTTGTTTAAGTCTTTGCTACATATCAGTTGTCTTATTATTTTGAAAACTGCTGAATCCCAGCATGCATTAGAAATATTAGCAAATTTTTTAGCCAAAAAATATGTGAAAAATAATTAGATAAAACATACCTAAGATATATTAAATATTTTAATGTTCTCATAGGCATCTAAGAATATGAAGGTGTGTTTTCATTATCCACATTAGTTAACCTGCAAAAGATTTTATCTTCAGAGTAAAATATATGCATATTTACTATTATAAGGTGTGTTTATATGAATGAAATATGCATATTATCTTACAATTTTCTTTTTCTATATTTTCAATGGCAAGCGATACTGTTTTAGAGAAGGGAGAATTATTTCTAATCAAAACTACTTCCACATTTATGCTAATGTGGGAGTAAATGACCCTCTACAAAGAAATAAGCATAAAGAGAACTAACAACACAGATTTCCAATATACTAGAAAAATCTGTCAATTTATCTGCATTATCAATTCATACATAATAAAACAGTTTTGTATAATAAATGTAGATATATAAATTTTCATTAATTTATATTGAGACTCCTCAGCATCAGAAAAAGCATAACATTAAACAACTATTTTATCACTGAGAGGGAAAAGAACAGCGGATGACAATCAGAAATAATAGAAAGTGTTGAGTTCTGGAGAAAGAAGTCTTACATTCTATATAGCTTCTGTTAATAACATCTCACTGGGAAAATTAATTGATCTATATAACTTGGTTTTCTCATGAATGAAATAGGAATAATTTCAGTATATCACCTGGCCATAGTTATAGTAAAAGGCAAATTAGAATCAGTTATTAAAATATCTGTTAAAAAAGTACATTTTTTGTGCTAAAAAGAAATGTATTGTTGTTTCTTTGAATAGTTTATCAGAGATTACAAAAGCACAATTCTTGAAAGTCCAATAAATAGTGGGAGGGAAAGAGGGTGGAAATGAGCTATGAAGAGACACGGAATTTTCTGAATTAATGGATATACTCTATATCTTGATTTTGGTGATATTTACATGGGTAAATACAATTGCCAAAACTCTTTTAATTTGTATATAAGATCTTTATATTTTATTATATGTAAACAATACTCTAATTAAAAGAAAAAGGGGGGTAACTGGTAGCTCAATAGGTTAAGCATCAAACTTTTGATTTCAGGTCAGATCATGATCGTAGAGTCTTGAGATTGAGTTTGGCCAGGGTCCTCACTCAGTACAGAGTCTGCTTGGGATTCTCTTTCTTCTTTTCCCTCTGCCCCTCCCCCTGCTCTCCATCAAATAAATCAATCAATCTAAAAAGATAAAAACTTAAAAATAATTGAGTACCTTATGTAGAAGCTGTTTCTCTCTCTTTTAAGGATTTTATTTATTTATTTAAGAGTGACAGAGAGAGCATGAGTGGGGGGAGGAGCAGAGGAAGAGGGATAAGCAGACTTCTCACTGAGTGGGAAGCCCCATGCAGGGCTTGATCCCAGGCCCCTAAGATCATGACCAGAGCTGAAGTCAGATGCTTACCTACTGAGTCACCCAGGTGCCTCAAGGTTGTTTCTCTTAAAAGATTGTCCTGTCTACTCCCTAGATAAAAAGTAAACAGTAAGGGAAGATAAGCTACGTAGAAGATGAGAAAAATGCAGGAGACTTGTGCGCTTGATTATACTGTATTATTATTGTTTTTAAGAATACAACTTGAAATTCTGATTAATCACCTTTTTTAGAAAAAAAGAAAATTTTGCAATAAAAATATTAACATTTACATTCTTTCCCTTTTTTCCTACATTTCAATAAAAAATAATTTTATAAGCAAAACCCTTAATCCTGAATTTTATATTTTGTGCCTGTCATAGTTATTGCTCTCACATGAAACATCACATCAGAGACAAACAATGACTTGTAGTTCTCAATTCATTTCTAATGAACCACTTCTGTGTATTTGGAATATTTTGCTTTTATTCTTTGTTTTTCTTCAATTTTCAAATTTCTACAGCTTTACATAAAACAAGGCAACATTTAAAATAAACAATAACAAATGTTATAAACAAGCAAAAAAACTCATTCTAAGACAATAACATTTTTCATTTAGATTTTTATTAGGGTTTTATATGAAATAATGAGATAACCTCATTCAAGTATTTTTCTAATTATTATTTTAAATAATAAAAATGATCTTTAAATATTCAAAATGTTCTTACACAGGTCTGTGAATAAAATTCAAGAGATTTTATGTATAATAATGCTAAATTATAAAATTTTGAACTGTTACATTTATATAAAATGTTTTAATATCTGCTCCTGGGATACACTGGGTCATTATGATTTGAATTGTGTCCCCCTAATGTGCTAACCCCCACTACCTCAAAATGGGACCTCCTTTGCAAACTGGGTCTTTATAAAGGTAATGAAATTAAAGTGAGCTTATTAAGGTGGGATTTAATTCAGTATGACTGATGTCTTAGCAAAAAGGGGAAATGAACAGAGACACGCACATAGGAAGAATGCCATGAGATAAAGGCAGAGATTGTGGTGATACAACAGAACCTCAGGAACACTCAGTATCGCCCTAGGAAACTAATACAAAGTGTATAGGGAGATTTTTTGAAGCTGAGAAACAACCAGGAACTTGATTTATTCCGGAAAACAACAGGGTGCCAGATAAAACTGTCTCCTTCCCAGTTTTCAACCCGACTTGGCTTATTTCACTCAGCATAATCTCTTCCAATCCAGTCCATGTTGCTACAAAAGTTGGATATTCATCCTTTCTGATGGAGGCATAGTATTCCATTGTATATATGTACCACATCTTCTTTATCCATTCATCTGTTGAAGGGCATCTTGGCTCTTTCCACAGTTTGGTGATCGTGGCCATTGCTGTTATGAAAATTGGGGTACATATGGCCCTTCTTTTCACTACATCTGTATTTTGGGGGTAAATGCCCAGTAGCACAATTGCAGGGTCATAGGGTAGCTCTATTTTTAATTTTTTAAGGAATCTCCACACTGTTTTCCAAAGCGGCTACACCAACTTGTATTCCCACCAACAGTGTAAGAGGGTTCCCCTTTCTCCTCAGCCTCTCCAACATTTCTTGTTTCCTGTCTTGTTAATTTTGGCCATTCTGACTTGTGGAAGGTGGTATCTCAGTGTGGTTTTGATTTGAATTTCCCTGATAGCTAGTGACGCTGAACATTTTTTCATGTGTCAACCCGACTCTTAGTGAAGAGTTTATTTATTCATTCAAAAACTGGCTTATGAATATGATTTATCACTATCTTGAAATAACCTAATATACCATGCTTTATATAACATGAGAGCCTTACTAAAAGTACAGATTTTCCTTTCCTTTCCTTTGTACTGTTGTTATTATAAAGCAATTTTATGTAATCAGTGAATTCTAAAGCCTATTTGTAAAGTTATAATTGGTCATAGGATGTATTTACCTATCAAATAAAGTATAGTTACTCCTTGAGTTATTATTTTTTTGATGAAATTGGAACTGTCAGGTTCTGACTTTTCCATTGAGAAAAGGATAACTATTTAGTCTTTCATAAATTCATTGGAACCACTGCGATGACTGTTCTCCCTTGGAAACTAAGGAGCAGGCAGTGGCAATAAATGTGTGATTTTTATATTAAAGGCAAGACCCGTTCAAAGTCATCTGAAACCATGAATTTGGAGTCACACAGACCTTGGTCTGATATTTAGGTTTGCTGCTTTCTAACACTGTGGTTTTGCTTAAGTTACTAAAAATATCTAAGTCTTGGTTCTCTCATATGTAGAATGGGCATATACAAAGCCTCACTGAGACATTTTATCCTGGTACAAAATGATATGAACTACAAGTGTCTGGTACATATAGTCTCATCAATTGCTTGTGCATATGTATATAATATTAAATCTGTCCACAAAAAATAATTTGATAAAATCTATCTAAATCTTGAAGGCTCACATATTTTGATATAGCATTTTCAATTCTAGGAATTTATTGTCCAAATATACAAATATTTGCATGCAAAGAGGCACACATTATTAATTTCCTCAAATAATAGTTTGTTTATACTGTAAAAGATTAAAAATTGCCTAAGTGGTCACTATGTTATATTCATAAAATAAATTATGGTATATCTACCCAAAAAGAAGGTGGCAGATCTTCATACCAACATATATTTTGTCCAAAATTCTGGTTTTCATAAAGGAAAAATCTTCCATCTGCTAAATATAGATAGTGCATTGCCATTACCTGGATTAAAATTGTTATGGTCTTAACTTTTATATTGGTAATTATTTTACTTTTATATTGGCAGTTTGGACTCTTATACATAAACTAGGCAAAACAAAAACAAAATTTTTAAAAAGGAAAAAAAAAAACAAATCTCTAGTAAAACAACGTAATTTTGTATTTTCACTCAGTATATTAAAAACATGTTGGTCAACATAGATTTTTACTTCTACTCACTAAATTGCAAACTTTTTTCAGTTGTATCTATAAAAGATTTTAAACATTTCCTATAAAGAACCATGAAAAGTTCTAATATCTACTGTTTCATAATTTAAGGCACCTAGGATGCATTTACATAAATTATAAATTGAAAGGAAGGAAAAAAAAATCATATGGTCAAGTGGGAACAAACTTTCACATCGTCTGAAAGTCTACTTTGTAGTGTCCATAAGAAAAGCAGGCCAAGGCATCAACACGGATGCCAATTACACAGACAGCAAAGGAGCCAGATGCTGTTGGCAAAACATGCTCCAGAGTGTGGCATCTGGGTCCAATAACTGCCATACAGAGCCCCATCTGTAGCTAAAGCTGTTGACTCTGCTTTGGGGGAAGAAACATCAGAAATAAAGAAGGCAGTTAAATTCTAAACCATGCCAGAAATAGCAGAAGGCAGGTTGCAGTCAGCATTCAAATTACATCCCTAGCCCATTTTGCTCTTTAATGTCTTGAAACTGTGTAAACACTAAACTATGTTAGCTCCAGTTGTTTAGAGATGAGCATACACAGGTAAGTTCAGGAACTCAGAACACATAGGTCACTTAAAGAGATTTGATATTCCCACAAATACTTATTTTCCTAACTCGTTTTGTTCTCAAGGAATATAAGCATATAGTCAATGAAATACAATTTTCATTTGATCTATTAAAATGTACGCTGTTAAGCACTGATTATGGTATGCAATGTAAATTTCTTCAAAAGCATGAAATTTAAGAATCTTCACTGAAATTTCTGATGTTTTCTTTGGATTGACTGTTCACAAAATGAAGTAAGAGATGCTTTGTATGTTTTACTGAGAGTCCTGAAATTTTTGTACAGTGGAAATTTGTGAGAAACCTTGAAGAGCTCTAAACTTTAAACTCTTTATTAATTACAAAGAATAATGTAATCTCTTTTTAGTGGTCTCTATTTACTATACACATAAATATATAAAAGGAAATGAGTTAATATCAATATGAGCCCACAGATTCATCATTTATAAACTGTTGTTGCTCTAAGCTTATTCATACATACATTTTTGAAAACATGATAAATGTTGGGAATAATAAAAACTAGTGATACTTAGAGTCTAATACTAATCAATAAATCAGCTAAATACTTTGTGTACAGAATTTTAATTATCATCATAATTCTATGGGGTATAGCTATTATTCATACTTTCTAGATTTAAACAAATCTGAAGTCTTAAGGATATAAATAAAATTCCTTAACCCAATTCACATTAATCTTTAAAGATAGAACCAAACTTGATATCCGGATACTCTGACCCTAGAATCCATGCTTTCTCTTTCCATATCTCTGTCCCCTCTCTCTCCCATATAAATAATATAAAACATATTTTGGAATAATCGCTTCAGTAATGGCAGAGGAAAGACTTCTGAAAATGTACTCCTCCTTAAAAGAAACAAGAACACTGGCAACATGGTAAAATCAACTTTCCCAGAACTCTGTAAATGAACTAAAGGCTTTCAAAAGTCTGAGGAGTGTTTATTCAAGAAAAATTATTGTTCTCATAAGTGTAGTCACCTCTGTAGTTTTTATTTGCAGTATTCTGATCTCCTTTCCCCAGCTCTGCAATAGACTTGAAGACCAACAGCATGGCAATTATGGCAACTGTGAAACCAACAGCCTAACATCCACTGAGGAGCAGGGCAGGTTTGGAGCCCACCCAAAAGATCTTTCTCAGGAAAGTCATTATTTCATTGGTCTGGCAACTGTAAGAACAGTTCCATTTTCAGGAATAGACTTTATCTGACCTGACTCAAATCTTACTCTTTTCAAAAAGCCTTATATAAAGGGTATTTATTAATAACAGTCAGTAGTAATTGCCCAATATTATAGCTGTTTGATGTGATGATTACAGTTAGGGCTAAGAAGAAGCTGACCTATATATTTTATTTTATTTATTTTTTTTATTTTTTTTTTTGACCTATATATTTTAAATAAAGAGTGGGGCATGAGATGTTCATAGAGGTCTTTGAAAAGCTAGACCTATTCTTGGGAAATTAGAAGACAACACAACATCAAATTCTGCACAGGTCTAAGAAAGATAGGAAGACTTTAATCTCTCTTTTCTGACTGACCTTGAGCCTCTATGCAAGCAACATTGGAGAATAACACAGAGTTGTAAAATGCTTGGCTGAGTACTGAATGCATGCCTCATCACAGACACACAGTAAGGCTTATTAGTAGACTTACTAGTTTGAGGAAATTACAGAAAAGCTCTGTTACATCTTTAGTTGACCACTAGATTAGCCAGACTGAGGCCTGAATAGCCACAAGTGACAAATAAAATGATTTATAGAACTATTTCAGAAAAATCTCTAAACAAACAATAGCACAAACAAAAAAGTTAAAAAAATACAACAAAAAAATGCAGTCACAACTATGAAGAAGCAGGATCTGATTTCCAGATTTGCTGCATTATACTATTTGAAAAGTCAAGTGTTAATAAAAAATTATGAGTCATACAGAGACAGAAAAGTATGACACATATACAGAAATAAAGCAACCGGGAGAAACTATCCCTGAGGAGTCTTGACATTGAACTTACTTGATACAGATATTAAATTAGCTACAAAAAAAATGTGTTCAAAGAAAAACAGAAGCCATATCTAAATAACTGAAGAAAGTGGGGCACCCAGATGGCTTTGTTGGTTAAGCTTCTGACTTTTTTTCCCCAAAGATTTTATTTATTTATTTGACAGATAGAAACACAGCCAGAGAGGGAACACAAGTAGGGGGAGTGGGAGAGGGAGAAGCAGGCTTCCCGCCCAGCAATGAGCCTGATGCGGGGCTCCATCCCAGGTCTTAGGGATCACGACCTAAGCCTAAGGCAGTTGCTTAACCAACTGAGCCACCCAGGAGCCCCAAGCTTCTGACTTTTGATTTTGCTCAGGTTATGATCTTAGGGTCCTGAAATGAAGCCCCCCCGTCATGTTCTGCTCTGGGTGTGGAGCCTGCTAAAGAGTCTCTCATACCCTCTGCCTTTGTCCCTTCCTCCCACTTGCATTCACGCACTCTCCTGTGAACTCTCTCTCTCTCAAAAAAAGAAATAAATAAATGTGAGAATGATGTTTTGCAAATTTGAGAATATTAAAAAATATCAATAACAAACAAGAACACGATAGAAATTCTGGAATTAATTGTATAAAAAATAAAAATTAAAAATTACTAAAGGGGCACGCCACTACATTTAAGTTGGTAGAAGAAGGAAGCTGTGCATTTGAAGGTAAATCAATTAAGATTATTGATCTGAGGATCAGAAAGAAAAATGAACAGAGTCTCAGAGGTCTGTGGGACACCATAAGAACATTAACATACACATGTAAGAGTTCTAGAATCAGAAGAGAGAAAAATAGACATAAAATATTTGAAGAAATAAATGCCAAAACTTTCTAAATTTGATAAAAAGATTAATCTACATCCCCAAGAAGCTCAACGATCTCCAGGTAAAATAAATCCAAAAACATAAAAGGCTAATCAATCACATGATAATCAACCTGTCAAAAGACAAAGAATTTTGGTAGCATCAAGAGAAAATGTTTCTTTATGTACAAGGTATCCTCAGTACAATAAACAATTGACTTATCAGAAACCATATAGTCTAGATATACTTTAAGTGTTGAAAGCAAAAGATTGTCAACCACAAATTCTTTATTTTTTAAAGCTATACCTTAAATTAAAGGAGACATTAAGACATTTCTAGATAAAACAGAACTGAGAGAATTCATCAGCAGCATACCTGCCCTATACAAATAAGTAAAGAAAATCCTTTAGATTAGGAGAAGATACTAGACAGTAATCTGAATTCACACACAAAAATAAAGAGCACTAGTATTGGTAACCATATGGGTAAATATTAAAGACAGTATAAAGGTATTTTTGCACTGATGGGCTTATAATTAATAATAGCCTGAAGGAGGTGGGAGGGAATGAAGCAATGGTGGAGCAAAATTTTTGTATAGGATTGAAATTAAGTCAGTATTAATACTAATAAGTTAATTGTAATCTATGGGATAACCTCTAAGAAACTAAGTAAAAATGTGTAGTAAAAATAAAAAGGAAACCAAAGTGTTAGGAAAAACCTAACACAGGAGAAGACAATAATGGAGGAATAAAGGAACCTAAAAAAACATAGCATATTTAAAAGAAAACAACACATATAAAACTCTATTTCATTAGTAATGTTAAATGTAACTTAAGTACACATTTCAATAAAGGTAGAATAGAGAGAATGACTTTGTAGAAACAGTCAATTTATATCCTATTTCTATAAGAGACAAGCTTTATATTCAAAGTCACAAACAGGTTAAAATTAAAAAGAAAAATATATGCCATGCCATCAATAATCACAAAAGAGCTGAAACAGCTATACTAATATCAGGAAAAATACACTTTAAGGAAAAAAAAAAAGGTTACTCACAACAAAAGAGGACATTTTATAAATATTTAAATCTGTCAGTAGGAAGATCTAACAATCAGATCTTAGAGCCTTAAGATCTAACTTAAGTAAATGAAGCAAAATGTTGCAGACTGAAGGGATTAATAAATAATTTTACACTAACAGTTGCAAACTTTAACTCTATAATGGATAAAACAAATTGGCAGAAAATGAAGGATATAAAAAACTTGATCAACATATAAACCAACTAGACCTAAAAGACCCCTATAGAACATTTTACATTACAACAGTGGAATACACATTCTTGTCAAATACATACAGAACACGTGTTAAGTTATAATGTATGACTCAGTAAATTTTAAAAGATTTAACTCACACAAAACAAGTTTTCTTACCACATTTCTACTTTTCTACTAAAAGTAGAAATCATAAGAAATCTAGGGAATTCACAAATAAGTGAAAATTAAATAACACACCCTCAAATTACCAATAAATCAAAGAATAAATAACAGGCAACTAGGAAATACTTTGAGCTAAATGAAAATGAATATGTAAACTATCAAAAATTATGACATGTAGCTAAAGCAATGCTTGAAGTGAAATTTATAGCTGTAAACATCTGTATTAAAAAAGAACAGCATTCTCAAACCAATGATGCTACCATTCACCTAAAGAAACTAGAAAAAGAAAACTAAACCCAGAGGAAGCAGAAGAGAGAAGATAATGAGATTAATGAATAGAGAATAAAAAAGAATGGAGAAAGACAATGAAAACAGTGCATTTAAATGATAAATATTTAACTAGACTCACAAGAAAAAAGAGAGAAGACTCATACTATTAGAATCCAAAACAGAAAGACAATGAATTACTACAACCTTTAGAAATAAAAGGGATTCTGAAGGAATACTATGAATAATTACATACCAACCAATTAGATAACCTAAATGAAATGGTCAAATTCCTAGAAAGAGGGGCCCCTGGGTGGCTCAGGCATTAAGCGTCTGCCTTCAGCTCAGGTCATGATCCTGGAGTCCCAGGATAGAGCCCTGCATAGGGCTCCCTGCTCAGCGGGAAGCCTGCTTCTCCCTCTCTCACTTCCCCTGCTGTGTTCCCTCTCTAGCTGTGTTTCTTTCTGTCACATAAATAAAATCTTAAAAAGAAAATTCCTAGAAAGATAAAAACTTCCTAAACCAACATAAGCATAAAAAGAAAATCTGAATAGACTTCTAACAAGGAAAGATACTAAATTAGTAATCAAAACTTTCCCACAAAATAACCTCAGGACCATATGGTGTCACTAGTGGAATTCACCAAACATTTAAAGAGTTAATTATTACCAATTCTATAACTCTCCCAAGGGAGAAAGGGATAATTCTCAACACATTTCTGTGACCAAAATTATCCTGATACTAAAACCAGGCAAAGATATCACATACACACACAAAGAAAACTGCAGATCATTATGACCTTTATGAAACAGACACAAATTTGTTCAGCAAAATACTAACAAACTGAATTCATGAACATTTAAAAAGGATTACATAACATAACCAATTGGAATTTATACTAAAAATGCAAGAGTAGTTCAAAATTATAAAATCAGTAAATCCAGCGTACCATATTAAAATGTACATCAATAGCATTTGATAATATCTAATATATTTCCATATAAAAGGAGAATGTCTGGAATGTGCTAAAGTGCACCAACAAAATATCCACAGCTAACATTATACTCATCAGTGAAAGACCACATGATTTTCATTTAAGCTCAGCAATAAGACAAGGATGTTCAGTTTTGCCACCTCTATTCAACACTATATTAGAAGTTTATTCAGGATAATTAGGTATGGAAAAAAATTCCACACTGGAAATGTAGAAGCCAAACTGTCTCTATTATCAGATACAGAATATCTTGACAAATCGGCAAAAAATTATTAGAACTAATAAACAAGGTCATTAAAGTTGCAGATTACAAGACTGGTATACAAAATTCAGTGGTTTCTATACATTAGAGATGAAAAAGTTAAGAAAAGGCATTAAGACAACTCCATTTTTGATAACATCAAAATAAATCAAATTCTTAATAAACTTAACAAGGGAATGGAATGCTTGCACACTGAAAACTATAACACATGGTTGAAAAAATTAAAGAAGCATAAATAAATGGAAAGTCACTCCATGAACATGTATTGGAAACTCATTATTATTGATACAGCGATATTTTCCAGATAGACAACCAAATGCAATACTAACCCTATTACAATCCCAGTTGCCTTTTTTCTTTCAATCTGCATAGAGTGGTAACTGATACTAAAATTCATAGAGAAAAGCAAGGGTCTCAACCAACACAGAAGAATCTTGAAACAGAAAAAGAAAGAGAAAGAAATAAAGAAAGAAAGAAGGAAACAAAGGAAGGAAGGAAGGAAGGAAGGGAGGGAGGGAGGGAGGGAGGGAGGGAGGGAAGGAAGGAAGGAAGGAAGGAAGGAAGGAAGAAAGAAAGAAAGAAAGAAAGAAAGAAAGAAAGAAAGAAAGAAAGAAAGAAAGAAAGAAAAAAGAAAGAAAGAAAGAAAGGAAGAAAGAGGGAAAAAAAAGTTACAGAGACACTTCCCGATTTCAAAATTGCTAAAAGCTACAATAAGAGAAAGTGGTACTGGATTAAAAAAAAAAAGACAAAGGTCAGTTAAATAGAATTCAGAATCTAGAAATAATCTCTCGTTTTTGTTCAAATGATTTTAAGGAAGGGACCAAGGCAATTTAATGTAGAAAAATATCTACTTACAAAAGAATGAAGATGGATCCTTGCCTCATGCCATACACACACACAGTAATAAAACTTAAAATGATTACCAAATTATAAAGGCTAATGCTAGAAAACTCTTAGAAAAAAATAGAGGAATGAACATTTGTGACTCCAAGTTAGACAACAGTTTCTTGGGTACGATACCAGAAGTGGACATGACAAAAGAAAACATAGATCAGTTGATCTTCATAAAAATTAAAATTGTGCTTCCAAGGGTACCATTAAGAAAGTGAAAACATAACCCATAGAAAGGGAGGAAATATTTACAGATCATATCTATTTAGGTACTTATATCCAAAACATATAAAAATTCCTAAAAAAATAACAAGCTGATTCCCAGATGGGCAAAAATTTGAAGAGATGTATCTTCAAAGAATATATAAACACCCTGACAAAAAGCACATCATAACCTGGTTAACATCACTCGTCCTTATGTAAATGCAAATCAAATGCACATTAGAATACCACTAATAGTCCTTCTAAAAGTTAAACATAGAGTTACTATGATCCAGCAATTCCCCAACTGGTTTCATATTTGAAAGAATTGGAAATATATGTTCACACACATACTTGTGCATTGATATTTTAACAGCATTATTCATAATAGTCAAAAAGTAAGAAAAACCTATTTGCCTACAAACTGAAAAACATATAAAGGTGTTATAACCATACTAGGTAATAAATTTTTTGGCTATAAAAAGTAATGAACTACTGATACTGTTGCAGCATAGACCTTGATGTTAAGTGTGACAAGCCCGTCAAAAAAGATCACGTATCGCATGATTCCGTTGATGTGAAATGTGTAGAACAGGTAAAGCCATATGGAGAAAAAACAGATCACTGGTTTTCAGGGCCTGGGGGAGGAAAGCATGGGGAGGGACCTTTCACGGGTATGGGGATGAAAGTGGTCTAAAACGAGCTTGGGTAATGGCTTTACTTCTCTGTGAATATAATAAAAACTCCCGAATTGTACTCTTTCAAAGAGTGACTTATAAAGTATACAAATTATGTCTCAAGAAAGTCATCATAAAAAATAACTTGGTAAGGAAATTCCTAAATAGCAAGTCACTATATATATATATATATATATACACTATATATATATATACAGATAGATACAGATATCATGTACACATATATAACACATGTAATATACAAAGTATGCTAAGTTCATTGTGTACATAAGTGTTTAGTAAATTCTCTCCTCTTTTTATAATCTGGTAAAGCCAATATTAATGTAACATTAACACACTATCTCAAATCACAAAGAACAGGCAAAAATCAGAAAGCTTACTTCAGTTGGATTTCTTTTTTTTTTTTTTTTTAAGATTTTATTTATTTGACAGAGAGAAACACAGCAAGAGAGGGAACACAAGCAGGGGGAGAGAGAGAGGGAGAAGCAGGCTTCCCGCCAAGCAGGGAGCCTGATAATGGGACTGGATCCTGGGTCTCTGGGATTATGACCTGAGCCGAAGGCAGTCGCTTAACCAACCGACCCACCCAGGCGCCCCTTCAGTTGGACTTCTAAAAAGATAAAGCACATTATCTTGGAATTAAAATCAGTATTCTATTAAAAATCTGAGGAATGATAAAATGGCTATGAGAGTTTGTGTTAAGGGGCAAAGTCTTCTGATATATTTATAAATTTAAGTCATTAAGAGTTCACAGTTCGTGGTGTCAGTCATCCAGAAAGACTGATTATGTCTCATGAATATAAAAAGAAGATATATTTTAATTAAGCCTTATAAACTGTTGCTTATTTTGTAATAGATTTTTAAGATAACTGCATCAAAAAGCAAACAGCAATTATCTAAGTAAAAGTAATATTGTGTTGGATAATAAATTAACATTTGAGTCTTCTCATTCTGTTTGATATACATTATGAAAATAATATATTTTGGACAAATAGGTGAACCAACATAAGTGATATACTCCAGGTAAACACAGACATCATATATTTTTTTCTTCATGCACAGGTATGATACCGTGTTTTGGGAAAGAGAAAGCAAAATTAACACCCAGGTTATCCAGGAGCTGCTAGGCACTATAAGCTGGCTTTACAGCTAGATCTTGGTGTTCTCCTGCTGAACATTTCAACAGACAATTTCACAGAACATCAAAATGAGACAAAGCTATTCTATGACCTTGATTAATCATTACAAAGACGAGCCTACCCCATCATCATATCTAAATACAGACAAAAATGTGAACATTATCTAAGTCACAAGAATAGTCAAACATTCTCCTATCGTGGTTGATATAAATGGTTGCTGCCTCTTTAGAAATTATGGCTTTTACCTCTGTCCCATCTTCCTTTCTTCTAGGTAAGATTTATTATGAATACAATCATCCTTCCCACTTTCTGAAGGACTCTTATCCAGGCCAAAGATTGACTTTCTTAAACCCTCCCCAAAATTACATGTCACAAGCTCAAACCTCTAAATCCTTTCCAGCCCCCTTCTACTGAGATGCCATATGGATTTACATAATGTGTGTTCTCCCTTCTGGCCAGAAGTTACTAACACAACTTGTTTAACCACAGGTATGTGACTGCTAGTGTTTATTTGGAGATGATTGACTTTGTGAATACAACCTACACAAAGGCATAAACAAATTATCTTAGGAAATACAGAAAAAGCTGAATGCTAAAAAGTATGCAACAGAATCTTTGATATGTATATATTATATTACTTATGGTAGGTTATAATTAACAGTTATTTAAGAGAAATAACGTAAGCACAGACAACTATGGAAAGTTTTTCTTTCCTAACTTAACAGAAGTTGATTGTTTCTCCTACAATATAGATGGGAAGGCAGTTAATATCAATTTGTGATATGTCAATTTTAATAATTGATAAGACACAAAAATAGCTCTGGATTTTTACATTTTTATATATTTTAAACTAATGGCAACTACTGGCATTGTGAGTTTTTATATATTAAAAAATGTGTCCACTTCTTCTCTTACTTAAACTATTGCCAGCTATTTCAGAATTGTCTTTATGAAATAAACTGCCTACTTTTGATCAGTTTGAATCTTTTATCCCATTTTATTCACCAAAAATGAGAATATTTTTGACAAAATATTTGTCAAAACCTTTACATGCTTGAGATGATCTGGAATCATCAATTATAATCACAAGACGGAATAGTGTATGAGTTATTTTAGAGGACACTCTGAAATCATTTTGATTTATCCCTGAAAAAATAATCATCTAAGTATATTTGCATTCAATTAATCTGCTTCCGTGACAAGAAGAAAATCATTCTAGTTACAGTACACCTGGTTTTGCAACTACTTGAGAGACCTGGAGTTTACCAAACAAGTTAAAAACGAAAGCTATTTTATCAATATATATTTGGTTATTAAATTTTTGGAATATAAGCAGTAGCTACTCAGAATTTCTATTTAGAGTTTCTTCAGACTTCTCATCTAGAAACTAATACAATTGGATTATGGAAAATGTGGACTAATTAATGTAAAACTTATCAATAATCTGGTGAAAGTAATCCAAATTCATGATAATCTCCAGGTAATAAACTGAAAGTTTTAATTCAACACACCCACGAAAGAGTCATATGGTGGCACTCATTTTACATGGAGTGATCCAAAACAGAGATGACAAAGGCATGTTTTGAAAAAGTAAATGCATTTGGAACATGTGCCAGATTTGGACATTGCGTTTCCAAATTCAGTCTTTCTTTTTTCCAAGTTCAAACTTGTTTATAACTTTTGACACAAATTTCAAATGAATGTTAAGATTATCTTGTTAGGTAATGGCTTTCATCTTGAGACCATTATTTTAATTAATTAATGAAAAGTAAAAATAATGTCAGAATTATCCCAAAGACTAATAGTCCAAGTAATTTCATGAAAAAAATGATAAATACATTACTCACCGATAGCTATTGTAGAAGTCAGTACAGGTGGCATTGTTCTCACAAGGATTCATTTTGCAGTCATTGGATTCTTGTTCACAAAAACTTCCTTCCCAACCAGCTAAGCAGACACACTGGTAGCTCTAAAGGAATGTGAAAATTATAAAACCTTTAGGCTATTTCTTGCTATGAAGCCTATAATCCAGTTATTACTCCTGGCTATTTTGATCTCTGTCAATTTATGCCTCTTTTAATTTTTATAGAATGTTAATACTTCCCCCAAATTACTCTTACCACAGTTTTTAAAAAAACTATGTGAACAGTTTCGTAAGTATCTGATTCAATAAAAATAAATATGCGTGTGTTTAGGACACAAAACTTTTGGTTTTGTTAAACATCTTAATATAAAAACCGTATATTAGTAATATTCTGTAAAGCTAAATAACTAAATACATAACTCAGCAACTAGCTCATAAGATAAAAAAAATAACTACAACAAATAAGCCTCCTGACAGTTTTGTGGCATTATTTACAAATAATTAATTTATGTCAGTACTGTATTGTTGGTCAAATGAAGTTGAAAAACTTTGGGTTTTTTGTTTGGTTGGTTTTTTATTTGAGAGAGAGAGAGAGAAAGAGAGAGAGAGAACACAAGTAGGCAGAGAGGAAGGCAGAAGGAGAGGGAAAAGCAGGCTTCCCGCTGAGCAGAGAACCCAATGTGGGGCTCAATCCAGGACGCTGGGATCATGACCTGAGCTGAAGGTAGACACTTAATGACTGAGCCACCCAAGTACCCCATGAAGTTGCAAAACTTTGAATAGCATTTTTCTTTTTTATTTTTTTTTAAGATTTTATTTATTTATTTGACAGAGAGAGAGAGAGATCACAGACAGGCAGAGAGGTAGGCAGTGAGAGAGGAGGAAATAGGCTCCCTGCTGAGTAGAGAGCCCAATGCGGCCTTGATCCCAGGACCCTGAGATCATGACCTGAGCTGAAAGCAGAGGCTTTAACCCACTGAGCCACCCAGATGCCCTGAATAGTATTTTTCTAAGAGATAGAGTAGGCCAATAACAATATTCAAAATACTAAAATTCAAAATACTAAAATACTTTTCCAGGATTGGGAAAACAAAAGAAAACATCTCAAAGTATTGTGGGACAATAATTTATATATTAGAAATACTTTCAAAGAACAAGGATCTTGCAAAAATATAGAATTTGGGCTTTTACATTTAAAGATTCTGGATTTAGAATAATAAAAATACTAAAATCGATGTTAGCTGTTCTCTTAATTTTCACTGTTCTATACAGTAGCCACTAGCCACATGTGGTTATAGAGCATTGACATGTGCCTGGTATCAGCTGAAATGTTATTGAATTGGAAGATTTAGTGTGAGAAAAAGAATGTAAATAAAATTTACTAATAATTTTATTACTTACATGTTATAATGGTAATTATTTGAATATAAAAAGTTAAACAAAACATATTAAAATTAATTTCCTTTAGCTTTTATATTGTGACTGCTATAAAATTTAAAATACACACATAGGTCTCATTACTTTTCTATGAGATAGAACTGTGCTATGTGATGGCAACCCATCGCAAACAAATAAGAAGTCTACCTTGTTATATGCCCATATATGAGGAGCAGGAGCTCTCTGAGATTAAAGAACCTGTTCTACTTTAATACGTTCCAGCTTCTTTTTTTTTTAAAGATTTTATTTATTTATTTGATAGAGAGAAACACAGCAAGAGAGGGAACACAAGCAGAGGGACTGAGAGAGGGAGAAGCAGGCTTCCCGCCGAGCAGAAAGCCCGATGCGGGGGTCGATCCCAGGTCTCCGGATCATGACCTAAGCCGAAGGCAGTTGCTTAACCAATTGAGCCACCCAGGTGCCCCTACATTCCAGCTTCTTGAGGAGGTCTGGTACCTAATAGATGCTTGGTTGAACACATGAAAAAGAATAAATATGATAGAAAAAGTAAAAGCTGAAGTAACCAAAATGGATTTCAAGAGGATTCTATATGTTTCTTAGAGATATATAGCAAATTTGTTTTGAGCCTTTCAGTCAAACAACATCTTAATCAGAGAAACACATAAATTCATGCTCCATGTATTTCCAGTTAGGTTACAATAATTCAAATGTATGAGAAGTGCCACTGAGTATTCTGCTTTGGTTTAATAGGGTTAATTAGTTTGCTATGGCTTGTGAGCAGCTGGAGAACAAAGAGGGATGAGAGCCACCATATTGGCAACTCTGGACTTTATTCTTGACACATGTGTTAATTCTCCAGGGTACCCTTAAGAGTATTCATGGTATGCTGGATTTTAGCAGCCATTTTCTCATGTATTGTGGCCCCTTCCTTGTTAACGTTCTCAATGAGTTTGGTTACTTTTGGAAAGTTTTCACTGATTGTATTTGGCCTATTATTTTTCCTCCCCTTTTTTGTAAGCATTGAAATTTGGGGTAATGATTATATTTATTTGAAATGGAAGCAATTCTATAGTAAGCAAGGAAAGTAAGTGTCTACTGTAGGTAAATGTGGAAAACTACCCAATTCAGTGATGGAAATTAAGGCAGAGTGGGATGGAAAACATATGCATAAGCCTGTGGGAAAAATGAGATGCCTTGTTCAGTTTCTAAGAGGTATGAATGATTTTTGTAAAGACAAAAACACAAGTCTACTGCTGGGTTTTATTTTGACATCCAGTAATAATGTGAAACTAATTCAGCAAATGAGTCAAAAAGCCAATCAAATATCTTTTCCATTAAAGCCATACATTCCTTAAAAGCTAATAATTGGTATTCTTGAAGATTTAATGATTAGTAGAAAATTATCATCAATTTAATGGTATAATTATCATTAAAGTGCCAGGTAACACAGCAGTGATCTCTAGATATGATAAAATCTCTATAAAAAGGAAACAAAAATGAGGGAAATAGATTTTTAAAATAATTAAACATTAAAAATATAAATTTTAAAGAAAGCAGAAATGAATATGAACTAGAAATAACCCAGAATTCAAGTATTTCTATTCATCTGTTGCTCACTTAATTCAGAAGCATTTTTCTGAATTTAGACACTCTTTGTACAAAGCTCTTTCCCATTCAACATTGAAAAGTTAATTAATTCCAGTAATTTTAAATAATGAAGGTAAAATACTACTTTTTAAACTGTATTACCAAAAGCCATATTGTCCAAAAATAACATTAAGAGAGTAACCACAGATTTAGGAAGCTCTCCAGGCCTATGTTGGATAAGTACAAAGAAAACTCACTGAGGGAGAATGAAAGATAGAGAGTAAATTTTAAAAGCAGTTGTGGAATAAAGACATATTACCTTCAAAAGGCGAAAGACTGATATCTTACTTCCCAGTAGTAGAAGCAAGAACCCAACAAATATTCTAATGGAGTGAAAAGAAAATAACTATCACCCTAAAAGTCTATGCCCCGTAAAAAATACCCTTTTGGGGAAAGGAGAATAAACACATTTTTAGAAAACCCAACATCTGAGAATTTACTTCAATAATCAAGATTGTGAGTATCTGGTGATAGCCAGCCAGGATTTCAACTAAGTTCCAAGAATTATTAACTATGTGGTTTTAAGCATGTTATTTATGTTAATCTCAAGGAACATCAGAAATAATGGTACCTGAATGATAAGGATATATCACATAGCTGACCTACAGTAAGATATCAGCAAATTTTAACTAAAATGCTTTTTTGGGGGAGGTGGGAGGAGAAAAGGCAAGGGAAAAAGAGAATCCTAAGCAGGCTCTACATCTACCTGGGGCTCAGTCTCACAACCATGAGATCATGACTCACACCAAAATCAAGAATCAGACACTTAACAGACTGGGATACCCAGTCATCCCTAAAAAATTCTTTATCCAGTGAGTTATTCAGGTAGTTTGAACTATTCCTCAATCTCTGATTCCTGCTTCTTTGACATTTTTCCACCTGGAATACTTCTGCTTGCTTCCTCCAAACCCAACTTTCCAAAGGTTATTTATTCTTCCCTCAAGGTTAAAATGTCACATTCTAACTGAAACTTGATCATTTCCTACAGTATTCTTTCCTCTCTCACAATTACTATTTAATGTTTTTTTGATACTTTAAAGTACATTATTTATTCACATATGTATTCCGTTTTCCACTTAGTACTTACAATATTTAAAAATATTTTATTGCTTTTCTCTAATGTAAAATATACATAAAAACATAAATTCTAAGAGGGCAAGGACTAATGTTTTTTGTTCAGTTACAATCAATATTTGGAATACTGTTTATATCTGACAAAAGGAATGGATGTTAGAACATAAATATACATGATATTAATTGGTAATGATATAGTCATAGTGAATTTTTCTTTAGGAACTTTTTCAATATTAAATCATCTCACTTTCCTGCAAGAAAAAGTATATTTTAAAATATATTTAAATAATCCTTCAGAATAAGGTTCAACTAAAAATCAGTTCTATAACTAAGGATTGGAAATCCCAATAAAAGAAAAATTGGATTAGCTCCATTATAAAAAGTGCTTACATATTCAGATAATTATATTTGACTCAATCTTAATCACAAAATTTATCTTATAAAAATATTTCCTGTGTAAAACTTACTTTTAGATTCCTGAAAATGTAGATATACACCAAAAGAATAAAAATAACAAAATGTTTAAATTGTGGTCTCTTTCTGACACAGTACTCATACCTAGGCAAAAGAACAAAGATTTCTTTTCTCTTTGACATTTTTAAAAATGAAGTAAAATTCAGAAGAAAATCAGTCCTTGTAAGAATAATGAGCTCTGCCTATTGACTTATAGTCTGTTTCCTTTTAATATTATTTTTACAATTCATTTTGATTGATTAAGACTTACAAAAGTGGCTATAGACACAAAGACTGTCAAACACTAGATAAAATGATACTCAGAATTACATATAATACAGTAATATTTATTCTTAAAAACAAATAAAATTATGTTAATGTGATTTCTTTCAACTGCAGAAAGTGATTTATCTTGGTGTTTTAAATTTAAAGTGAAGTAATATGTATTATTCTGACAGAAAGTTAATGGAATATTTAAAAACAATTTCTGTAAAAAGTTATAAATGCTGAATTTGACTGAACATATTTTGAAATAATGCAATGAAAACATATATTAAATTGAGTGGTATATTCAAGGCAGAACTGTTTAGAAAAACAGTTTCTTTAACTTGGGGAAATGTAATATATAAAGAGAATGAAAAGGCACATATTAGATGTGAATGTTGATAGGGCATAAATCAAATTATATTGACCTTTTAAAAACCCTTTCTAAAGGAAATATAAGTCTGTAAGAAACTCAGTCATTGGGGCATCTGGATGGCTCAATTGTTAAGTGTCTGCCTTCGGCTGAGGTCATAATCCCCAAGGTCCTGGGATGGAGCCCTGCATCAGGCTCCCTGCTTGGTGGGTAGCCTGCTTCTCCCTCTCTCACTCCCTCTGCTTGTGTTCCCTCTCTAGCTGTGTTTCTGTCAAATAAATAAATGAAATCTTAAAAAAAAAAGAAAAGAAACTCAGTCATTGTTTTCATGTAAAGATTTTGTTGTTGTTGTTTAGTAATAAGAAAAGCTGATTACTATTAGTGCCTATTCTAAATGAGGAAATGGCTTTAAGTACAAATTTCCACTTTCATTACAATTAGTTCTCTTTCATTATAATTAATTCATTATGATTTTATTGAATTTTTATTGAATGTCTTATTGAATGTCCTACCTTAGTAAACTATTTGCAATCCTTTCTAGAAAAAAAATATTTTCTATCTTTCTTTCTTTTTTTAAGATTATATTTATTTATATGAGAGAGAGAAAAAGAGCAGTGGGCAGGGGCAGAGAGAGGGAGCAGTGGGGAGGGAGCAGTGGAAGGAACATAGCAAGGAGCACACTTCCTGCTGAGCAGGAAGCCCAACTTGGGGCTTGATCCTAGGACCCAGAGATCATTACCTGAGCTGAAGGCAAGTGCTTAACACTGAGTCACCCAGGTGCCCTGCCTTTAACATTTTTTTCTTTCTTTGTCCTTCCTTCCTCTCTTTCTCTCTCTTTCCTTTCTTTCTTTTTCTTTTTTTTCTTTCTTTTTCTTTTCTTTTATTCTTTCTTTCTTTTCTCTCTCTTCTCTCTCTCTCTCTCTCTCTCTCTCTCTCTCTCTCTCTTGCCTTCCTCCCTACTTTCCTGTTCTCAAGAACAAGTTTAAACAAGTTTAAAACAAGTTTAAAATAAGACTAAGTGGGCTTAGGCTACCAGTACCAGAATTTTATTCTTTACTAATAATACAGCTACCCTGGGAAAATAATCCATTTGTCATCAGACACATTTCTAGTATCCTGAATACTGTTTTCCATATTGATGCAATTTGACAACTAGAGATATAGTTTATTACCCAAAGCTTTATCCCCAGGGCATACATAATACTTAAGAATACAAAAACTGTAATCTTCCAAAAGGTTATCACAAACATAAAGATGCCAAAATATGAGTGCAATTCTGCTATAGATAGCGTAGATGTTTGGGACAATTACTTTTTGTTCTGAAAGTCAAATGACAATGATAATGCAAGTTCATCATAAACTAAACATCACTTATTTTTACCCATCAGGCTTTTTCTAAAATATTTCACAGGAAGGGGCTTAGTTGTTAGGTGGCTTAGTTGGTTAGGTGCCAGACTCTTGGTTTTTGGCTCAGGTCATGATCTCAGGGTCTTGATATCCAGCCCCAGACTGGCCCTACTCTGATTGGTGAGTCTGCTTGAGATTCTTCCCCCCTCCCCCTCTCCCTGTGGTCCTCCCATTATTTGCATTCTCTCTCTCTCTCTCTCTCTCTCTCTCTCTCTCTAAAATAAATACATAAATAAATAAATCTTTAAAAATATTTTACAGAAAGATAATATATAGTTCCTTTTCTCATACTGTTTTCTGGAATATTAAAAAGCACACAAAATTTTAACACCTTCTATTATTCAAGTCTGTCTTAAAATATTAGATTATCTGGTCCAGTGGTTTTAATTTTTTTTGTTAATTTTTAGTAGAAGCCCTCATATAAACATAATTCCCTAGGGAATGAAAGGAAATAAAACAGCATAAAGTAGATCTGCTCTGAGTGAAGCAAGGAAAGGAAGTCTAGAGCCCTACCCATTTAGCTGTCTTAGCCACTCTCTCCATTCCCCATCTTCCACTGAGTACATTATGGAGCTCCAGTGAGTCTCCAAACACAGACTGAAGATTGCTGACCCAACCAACCTACTTCATTTTATAATGAAGCAATTGAACTCATGGAGGTTAAATTAATTGTTCAAGCTACTATAACTACCTGATGACAAAACCGGAATTACAACTCATGCCTCTTGATTTGCCACCCACAACCCCGGTATTCCCAAATACAGCTTTAAAAAATCAATTCAAACCACCTGGTAAATTAGTAAATTCAGAAATGTATTTTTTTGAAATGTATCTTAAAGACAACCTGAGAATTTTAAGGCAATCTTCAGATTACGTAAATTGAATAATCCTCTTCATGAATTCCCATACTCTTTTTTTTCTCTGTGTATCAGAAAGTTGCCAGATGGTCTAGTTGATACCAACATGCCAACAGCAGTGACAAATAATCATGATCGTTACTCTCATAATAGAGATGGCAAAGGAGAAAGCCATGGTATTAACATTATAACTGATATTAAGTGGTTTATAACCAATGTTGTAAACATGCAGCTTGAACTATATAAGTATGAACTAAAGTCAACTACCCTGACTTTATGGGTTATTTTTGGGTTAGACATAGCAATGTTCATCCTCATTGAACTTGACAGTGATAGAGAGTAGAGCAAGTAAAAATCACTGCTTCGATTGAAGGATGCCGTCATGGGATATTTGCAGTCTCGAGATATATGTAAATCAGTGTGTCTGAAAGTTTTCAGCACAAGTATGGAACTCATTTCCAGCACAGCAATCCCAAGGAAAATGAACAATCAAAAAAAAATCAGATAAGTAAGCTAGGCTTTTTCACAGCAGCTGTAGAAGCAAGTATCAAAAAAAAAAAAAAAAAGCAATATTTGCATGTTGTTTTAGATAATTTCCAATACCCTTTTATAATAGATCATGTTACCACTTTGTGAAGCGAAATAAAATAATGACAATCAGATAACATAAAGATGTTTTTAACATGTTCTTCAATCTGTTAAATTGTTTTATGTTTTGTAAAACTTTGTTCTTGTTAATAATTTTAATTTATCAGGATTTTTATTCTAAGTTCTGTAAGATTAGGTAGAGATTTTCTTTAGGTTTAAACAGAAAGCATTTATGAGCAACACTATATTATGCATATGTATAACACAATATATTGCATATAATTATAGACATATCTAGCATATATGATAGAAGCATATATATCATAAATTCTACATTATATACATATAATTGAATTTAATGCTATCTGAACCTAAAACTGATTTTCAGACTTAAAGGAACAACTTTCAGCATATACCACACATTTAGTGTTTCCGTATTTTCCCCCTTTTTAAAACATACTTATTTCCTAGCAATTGCCAAGAGGAATTCTAGAACATCACAGTTAGAAGAGCACTGATTAGAAAGTCATAATATAAACTGGCTTTGTTTCTTATGACCTTAACAATTTGAATGCTTTGTAAATCTGTAGGTTACAGTTGACTATCACGGTTTTATCACAGGCTGAAAAGCTACATTTGTAGTAGAAATCAGTAGTAAGAAGGGTGAAAGAAGAATTTAGCCACAGGTGCTGTAACAGGAAGCAGAAGACAAGAAGGGCTAGGACCCTGTAACATTGCTTAGAAAGGAGTGAACTACGATTTCAAATATCCCTCCAATTCAGTAATAACTCAAAAAAGCAAATGTATTATTCTCAAATTTGATAAATTATGAAAACAAGCGCTCCAAGATGTGTTTGGCATTTTACAATTTAATGTTACTGATTTGATCACTACTCCTCCCTCTCCTCAGGACAAAGGATTCCTTTCTTCCTTCCTCCTCCTTCCCTCCCACCCACCTCCCTCCCTCCTTCCTCTGTCCTCTGTTCCTCCCTTCCTTTATTCCTTCCTTCATCCCTCCCTTCCTTCCTTCTTCCTACCCCTGAAGTTAGGAAATAAAGGCTTATGTGTTCATTCTATGCACAAGTAAATACTTTCTACATATATTAAACCACTTATGTTATTAACATGAATGAATGAAATGCCCAGGAGGAGGAGCGGGTATTTGATTCTCATCTAGAATGCTGCTACATGTAGGTTATTGGGCCACACACCTAACTTGATCATAAGTGGTCGCAATTTTTAAATCAATAAAATTAGACTAGGTGATTTCTACTAACTTTTTCAATCTTAAAGTGATATTTTTATTGCTTTATTTATATTTCCTAGAAGAGCCAGGTATTAACAAGAATGGTCTCTCTACTGTGCCATGCATTCCCACCAGCTGTCTGAAACACTCCTAAGTGATCGTTAATTCCTGTTTAACAAAATTATGTTCTGGAATGACAGCTGGAGACACAGTAAGTGGTTTATAACTTACGGTTTTTCTTAGAAGAGACACTGTTAAAGTTTTCTTTGTTTCCAATTCCTTATACAAGCTCATGAGACAAATATGTTTTAAAAACACATAGAGAAAAATGTTTTATTATGTCACAATAATCAATATTTGTTCACTAAGAACATAAGAGAAATTAGTCTTTGTGTGTTTTAATTGAACAAAATCAATAGCCATCATCATATAAAAATGAAGCAGTCCCCATGGGTAAATTTTGATTTGAGATTTGAAGTTGACATATAGTTTTCCAGGCATTTTCTTTTATCCTGCTACTATAAATATATTAATAAGAGAAAATTTCTAAGTATGAATAATCAAAGTAATTTATGAATATGTGGTATATAGAATCACTAGTTTATAATCATGTACTATATAATATATGAATATTAATGTAAAATTTTGAGCAATCATTTCAAAATTTTAAGACAAAACTTTGTCTTAATGTAAAATAATGTAATATTTGTAAAATAATGTAAATTTTAAGCAATTACGTGAAAAAAAATTTTTTAAGATTTTATTTATTTATTTGACAGAGAGAAACACAGCAATGAGAGAGGGAACACAAGCAGGGGGAGTGAGAGAGGGAGAAGCAGGCTTCCCGCTGAGCAGAGAGCCTGATGTGGGGCTCAATGCTGGGTCTCCAGGATCATGACCTGAGCTGAAGGCAGTCGCTTAACCAACTGAGCCACTCAGGCGCCCCTCACGTGAAAATTTTAAGACAAAAATCATTTTGGAATAATTTTTCATAGTACCTTCTTAAATTACGGTTGACGATTTCTTCACTGATGTAGATCCCAGCTACATCCTCTTTTTCAATATCGCTTCCACATTATTAAATGCTTGCTTTGTTTCCTACTAGTTATGACTGAACATGTATCTTCAAATCTAAATCTGTCCCCACAAATTCTGATTTCACAAAACATATCCATGCCCTCACTCATTGGCATTTCTCAACTATTGATTCAGGATGTAGCCCTTTAAAGCCAACTTTCCCAAAGAAATATTTTGCTCTTGGTCAATGGCATTGCATGCATTTGTTGTACATTATTAATTATTCAAAAATATTTTGGCATAAATGAAAGAAGTCCTATTGTGGTCATCTGCCTTGAGTGAACAAGAACAGTACATGAGGATAAAATACTCTCTCCCACACCGCTAATTCATATTATATATAATATGAATTATATATAATATATATAAAACACATAAGTACATACATATAAAAATGCCTGTCCTTTTTTATTTTCCGACTTCATTTATTGATTTGACAGACAGACAGCATAAGCTGGGGCAGGGGCAGAGGGAGATAGATAAGCAGACTCCCTGCTGAGTAGGGAGCCTGACACAGGTCTCGATCCCAGGACCCCCAGGAGTCGGAGATCATGACCTGAACTGAAGTCAGGTGCACAACCATGTAAGCCACTGAAGAGCCCCTAAAAATTCCTGCTTAAAACACTCAGCAGGTCCATGGGAGCTATAGGGGCCACCTTTGAACCATCTATAAGCTAACAATGATACTAAAAAGCTTCATGCCTCTTTCTTAAGAGTAATAGAAGTCCAAAACGGATTTATAAGAAAATTTTATATATTCTATTCATTTTATTACATTATTTAGCTTCTCCCCATTCTCAATCTAACAATACCACTTTTCAGGGCTCACTAGACTTGAGTTGCAACCCAACTTCTGTTTTCTGTCTATATGCCATTGCACAATTTAATTAAACCTATTTTCTCATTTACAAACCTGGGCTTAGAATAGGATTATTTGGGGAATATATTTTTGAAGGGATTTTCTGTGGACTCATACATTAAAAATTCATTACAATTTAGCTATCATTATAGTTATTGTTGCAACAATCACTGAACATGGTGAAACCATGAACCCAGAGTCCTTGGTCTTCACCTCCACTAAAGCATAATCAAAAACCAAAATCAGAACCACAACTTAGCTCTCATTTTCCCTCAGGCATTTTGAAACTCCAATACCTCATATCATGATATTCTAACCTTTGGCACCATCTCTTAATCTCTCATCTCTTCTAACCCTTCATTTCTGTTCTATTTGCTCTCCTACTTTTATCAATACTGATCATTTAGTACCCCTGTTCTCCAAGTATATTTGACCAAATCATTAGTTCTCTTTCTTCATTTCCCAGCCTAAAGATTATCATACAGCATTTCCCAAAATGGGATACTTATACCACCTGGTATATAAGAATTACAAGTTTATTTAATTATAATATTTATTTCTTTGTCATGATTCCAAACTGTATTAGAATAGAAAAGTGTATCAAGTTCTGAATATATTCCTTGAGAACAAATTTATGTTAAGAAAACAATTGAGTTGATGTAGTGGTATATAAATTTGTGGTAAAACAACAAATTTCTTTAATTTTAATTAGCTGACTGAGACTGAAAATTACGTTCACTTGGCCCTCCCATTATGCATGTCTCCTTGGTACTCTAATACTATCCTCAGGTCTGTTTGAATAACTTTTCTGTGATGTGATATGATTGTGTGTGTGTGTGTGTGCGTGTGTGTGTGTGTGTGTGTGTGTAATTCTGAGTGTCCCTCTGCAATACTTTTCCTCTGCTAAAAATTCTTTAGGATTGGTAAGCTAACATTCTGATTAGAAAGCCTACATTCCGAAGATGGTTTCTGCAAGTACTTCAGTTAACTTTATCTCTGACCAACACCAGATGCTTTTTAAGTTAGTGAAAGTTAAAAATAGGGTCCATTAGCGAAATTATTCAAGATACAAGAACTG
>PITA01009030.1:0-80466 GCA_004023965.1 Spilogale gracilis
AGATTCAAATTTTAATTTCATATGGAAATATACAGACACACCCCAAAATAATGTTTAGACAAATACCTGAGCATCCTGTCATCTGATTGAGTTGATAGATAAAATGAGCCATCACAGGATCCCATGGGCAAGTCTGGAAAAACCCATGGCAAGTCTGGGACCTGGCTGCAGCAACAGCAGAGAAATGAATATTCTGGGCTCTCCTGGAGGCAAGAGGGTAACAGGAGGCCAGAAATTCCTCTCCACACATCAAGAGTGTCTAAAAGGCATTGAGTACCAACCCCCCCACCCCCCCTCCCCCCCACCGTGGTGGTTAACTGGGAGCCACCACACGGCCCGGCGTGCAGAAATCCAGCAATGTCTGAGAGCAATTTGCTTTCACTGCTGTTGCCATCATGTTATGATCACTTTTACTGCGAGTGTAATATAGTCTATTCTAGTAGATCTTAATAGTTGTTAATAAAATATTAATGCATCTTATTTATTTTTTCATATATTTCACTACAAAAACAAGGGATGTGTTGATTCTCCTCACGTGCAGTTGTTAGTGTAATGATTGACCTCCTGGGATGATGACCTCTAATCAATGGTTAAATATGATTTCAGGAGACCTGAAGAGAGGCCACGAAAGTCTGCTACTGTGGCTTCCTAGAGATCACAGTAGAGGCTAAATGGAGAGAAGTTGCCTTCTTTTGAGTATAAATGACATGTTAATATTGGATAGGAAGCATGGGTATTGGGCTGTGGGGTCCTTGAGCACCCAAGGCTTCTACTTCTCTTCCAAGTTAGGGTCTTCCTTATCAGTGCCTTCTGATCACCAATTGCATTCCCTGATAAGTTGAATGGGACCTTCCAGTATTCCTCAAGTGTCACTCCCCAAAGTTCCTCTCTTTCTCCCTTGCCCTCCACCAGCCTTTCCTGTAGCCCCAGCTCTAATGTCTTGTTGGTGTTCCTCCCATGTTGTTTAAGGGTCACGATGTACAGCTCAGCCATTTCTATATTCTCCAAAGCTTTTTATTATGTGTGAAGTTATGGATGCTGCATTATCAGGCAATTAGCCTGGACAGCCACTCCCTCCTGTCTCCTGCCACTGCGGGCATAGGTCAGTGTTCCACTTTTTCCCCATATGATTACAGGGCATCAGATGCCTGGATTTGCTGAAGTTAGCATGTAAAAATCATCCCCTGCTGCACTAGGGGTATATGCATCAAAAGGGAACCCCAGCGAGGTTTTGCTTCCCTCTGATGAATGAGAGCCTGATGTTTTCTCTTGAAGCATCAGCCCCACCCACCAAGTGGGTTCTCTCTGAAGGGGAGCCCCAGGGCTTCTGTGTTGCTGCAACAGTCTGGTTTTGATCTACGCACACCGAGGAGAAGCGTCATTTCTTGATTGGGGTCCAAGCTGCAAGAGTTTCCATCTCTCACTGCACAGAAGTGGGTCCTAGGAACTCCTCCCCCCATGCGGCCACTGCATTTGGTTGCCTCAAGTATCCGTATTAGCACGTCATACCTATATGTGTTGAGGCCGTTAGCAGCCCCGGACCTCTGGGAGCCACGTTCAAATAGGGGCGCCTACGAGGATTACTGTTTCCTTCCTTATGTATATGCTAAGAAAAAAGAAATACATCTGCAATCCTGTGGGTTAGCACCTTATTTATGATTAAAAGCAAACCCTTTCATAGAACATACCCGGTGTCAGGAATTGTATTAACACTTCACACCTACCAGTGTGTTTTGTAGTCACACCAACAATCCAAGGAGCTAGAAACGATCATTGTCAGTCCTTAACAGAGGAGGATGTTGAGGTACAGAGAGTTTAAGTCAGTTGGCCCAAGGCTCCATAGCAAGTTGGATTTGGAGCTGGATTCTGAATGTACCAGTTAGTCCCAGAGTTTCAGGCACTCACAGGTGCCCTGAGTGATTTATGCAAAGTGTCCTAGACACAGCGAGGAGGGTCCCAGTGAGAATTTTTAGATGGCAGGGAATGGGAGACTGACATCTAAGTGGCATTTGAATGGGGTCATGAGAACAGAGGAGCTACAGAAGAGAAGCAAGAGGAGAGAGAGAGAGGAGCCTATTTACACATAGATGGCTGTCAGGAGTGGGGTTCCAGACAGATGGATCAGATGTAACATCACAGATGGAGTGGGGAAACTGATAAGAAGGGGCCATCGGCAAGCACAGGACAGGGTCCCGTCCCAATAGAACCTTACTTCAGGGCACTAGAAACTGGTCTAAAGATCTTATCTAACAGAAAGGAAGAGAAGGAAAGAAGGAAGGAAGGAAGGAAGGAAGGATGGAAGGAAGGAAGGAAGGAAGGAAGGAAGGATGGAAGGAAGGAAGGAAACAATACAAAAAAACAAAACCAACCCCCCAAAAAACACCAGTTCTATAAAGTATTGATTTTATAATTCCTTTAAACATTAAAATGACAGATTTGAGGGTATTCTATTTTCCCTTCCTATTTAGGACTTCAATTAAGACATCCTGGAATGTTTACCCTCTCTATCCTCAGAAGAGAAATACATACTTTTTTTTTTTTAAAGATATTATTTATTTGACAGAGAGAAACACAGCCAGAGAGGGAACACAAGCAGGGGGAGCGAGAGAGGGAGAAGCAGGCTTCCTGAAGCCCGATGTGGGGCTCAATCCCGGGTCTCTGGGATCATGACCTGAGCCGAAGGCAGTCGCCTAACCAACTGAGCCACCCAGGTGCCCGAGAAATACATACTTTTAAAAATAATAGAAACTTGCACAATAATCCCCCGTGGCTTACTGGAAATGCCTAAACCTCACCTGAAGAGGCATGGAAACTGTACCCATCTTATTTGGATTCACTGAGGCCCCAAGAAGACAGGCAGTTGGATTTACTTCCTTCCTGCATTGACTGAACAGAATGTATTTTGAAAATGGAACTCACATGTGACCATACCTTGGAAACAGGAGCCTTTTAACTTTTTGGAACTTCCTTTTAGGAGATTAGAAGGTCAACCTGTCTTCACCCAAATCAAGACTTCTTGAAGGAAGCCAACGTATTTTGGAGGGTTTTCCTAGAAGCATAGTGAGACTTGTCTCAGTTGTTTACCACTGAGTATCTCAAATGTATCTGACAAATTTATGGTGAAAACCCCAAGCTCTATGAAGTACAAGTTTCCTCCATGAGGCACCTGGTTATGACTTAGAGGGTCATGTTTTCTCCATGCACATACATAGAAGACCCTCAAAGGAGCATTCACAATATGATTTCTTAGGCCTGCTAGGTGGGCCCAGAAAACAAAACCATTACTAAAATAACAATGTCTAATAGAATAATTCCCTATCAAAGTGTAACCCTCAGAGCTGACAATGTCCAGCTGCTGTCCTCGTTGATCGGACTCATACTGATTTCCCAGCTGAGAAATTCTGGAACAACCCATCCATTCAAAACAGAAAAGATGCACATCACTTGAAAGTCTTGCAGAAGATGCAGAGGATTTCCTAAAGCTCATGAAACTGGAGGAGAATTGCTCAAATCCTATCTGGCCGACTACTCTAGCCCACTCTTCCCCAAAGCTGTCTTCTTCACTACATTTCTTTATGTGTTAGCCCTGCTAAAATGTACATTCCATAATAACAGACACTTTCTGTGTTTCTTGTTGTCTGATGCATTCCAAGCACCTAGCAGCACACCTTGGAAGGGAGTAGATGTTCAATCAGTGTTTATTCAATAAATTAGTGTCTTCCTTTCCCATCTCGAATTTTCCCCAGGGTGAGAGCTCAGTCTGTTTGCTGGGGGCTTCTTACTGTTCACCCCTTCACTCCAGCTCCCCAAGAAATGACCCAATAGGCACTGAGCAGTTAGTTGGTGAATAGATACAGACGCATGCTTCCAATGAACAAGGTTTGAATACTAAAGCATTAAGAGAAGCCCTTAGCAAAACTGACAGAAATCTTGAAAACTTTTTATTTTGCAAAAACTCTCCTTGTACACTTCCTACAAAGGGTTGAGTACCATGTAAAGCTTGTGCCAAATGCATTAATCGATATTATATAAAAAAAGTTGAAAAACGAGCTTCTTTTCACTCTTTGTTCACTTATGGATGTTCGTGGGTTTACAATTGTGAACTATTTACACCATATATACAAACATAATAAGTTCATGTTTCTAACGATACTTTCATCTTTTAAGATAAAGGCCAACTGAATCTATTTTGCTCCATTATTTGCTATAAATGGTTCATTCTTCTTTTTCAGACAGATTATTTAAAATGGCTTACTTCCAGTTCCCATTCATCCTAGGACAACCTTGAACTTTTTTTAAAACTAACTTTATATCTTGCATTTGTTGCTTCTATTATACTGAAGCTTATTGCCATATTATTTTATTAAAACTGTTCACAACCAAAAGTGGCTGGAAACTGTTCCATCCCATGGTTCTTTCTTAATCTATCCTGTATTTAAAAATATTTTTTTTCAACTTCATGCTCTAAATCACATTGCAAGGAGCTTTCCATGCTCAAAGATTGTTTTTTTCTCCCTCCTCCCCCCACCTTCCATGATTTTCTTGAGAGTCAAACAATAAATGTATTTAAGACTCTTAATGCCTCTGTTAAACTCTTCTCTAGGAGGGTGGCACCTGTTTTGTTGGCCATTGCTAGTGTCAAAAAGCAATCCATTCATTGAACCCTATTGTTTCACGTGTTAATTTCACAGGCTTAAATAGGGTTTCCATGTTTCCACCACCCCCCCATGTTGCTGATGAATGAATTCAGTCTTTCCTCCACCACTGGGTGGTTACCCAGTTGTATTTAATCTTGTCAGTGAGGTTCTGAGTTAGCAGAGTTAATCTTCTGCATTTGAGGTAATCCATATTCAAATCCTGGCTTTCTTACTCAATATCAGCTTGACACCCGGAAGTCCTTTCAGCTCTCCCCTTTTTTGTTTCTTATCTATTAAACCTGGGAACCCACTTTACATAGAAACTCTGGCTCCTTCCTCCTGCCATAGACTCTTAGCCCACTTGCCTGCAGAGCAAAAGTCCAAACTTGGTGTGAGTTCGGATGTTTTTCAGGAGTGGTCCTCACCGACATCTGAAGAGTAAGCCCTGGAAACGCCCCCTTCACATTATGCTCCATTGGCAAACTGTTCTCAATTCTCACAAGAGCTTGGGGTTCCTTTTCCCTCCCTTAGAAGCCCCCAGGCTGCTGCCCCTCACTCTGACCTGTTCTGCTGTGCCCTCCTTTCTTTGCCTCCGTAAGTAACTTTTCTTCGTTCTTAAAAATTCGAATGAGGCTTTCCCTCCCCTGGGATGCCTCCTTGGTGTCTTCTTCTTCTTCTTTTTTTTTTTTTTTTTAAAGATTTTATTTATTTGACAGGGAGAAACAAAGCCAGAGAGGGAACACAAGCAGAGGGACTGAGAGAGGGAGAAGCAGGCTTCCCGCAGAGCAGGAAGCCTGATGTGGGGCTTGATCCCGGGTCTCCAGGATCATGACCTGAGCCGAAGGCAGTCACTTAACCAACTGAGCCACCCCGGCGCCCCATGTGTCTTCTTTTATAGATTGTATATCTCGCTTCTCTGTTCCCACAGGTCGTGCAGCAAAACCCTATTGTTACTGTGTTCTGGAGAAATGTATGGCTTCTCTCCCTCACCACAGTTGGGGAGCTCTTGGAGGCTGAGGAGATGTCTCAGGTTCTTAGTCCCATGTTTTGGAAGACGGTACTCAATACATTTGTAGTAAATAAATAGATTAGTTGAGTCTCTTGTGAGCCTCTTCAGAGAAGATTATAAGCTAGAACAAGAAATCCAGCTTTTGAATCCCTGGTAAGCAGGAGATTACAAGACTTTTTGGAGCAGTTTTTGTCACTGAAGGACCAAAACCATCTACCACCCATGGGTCCACTTTCGTCCCCAGCTGAGGAGCTTTTGTGAGCCAGGTCTCCCGGTGCCCCATTTTAACCTGGGGAAGCTCCGCGCTGCCAAGAGTAGGCGGGCACAGAAGCCTGGGACACAGGTCCTGCCAACAGAACTAATTATACAGCAACATTCTTTGGCAGCCCCACAAAGCACGTCAGGGCCGTCAAGGGTGTGGACAGAGAGGCACTGCCTACGTGCCCGCCGGGGGCGAGTGTTTGTACCCTCGGGATGCCAGGAGGCAGGGAACTGGCGGAATGCGTCTTTGCCTTATTTTACTCATTAGACTCAAAAACTGTGCCCGTGCACAAGTCATCTTTCAGGCACGTCTCATCAGCCAGAGCCGGAGCCGAGAATCGGGGCTGAAAGGGGGACTGTAGGTGCCTCCCCAGAGCCCTTCCTTCAGGGTAAATTCCTTGTGTCAGCTCAAGCTTAGACGTTGCCCCTTGAAAACCCGAACTCCTTTCTGAGGAAGAAAGCCATTTTGGACACAGCATCCAAGCCCCCAGGGCTCGAAACCTGGAGGCCAGCCTGCAGAAGGGAGTGGCGGAGTGGTGGAGAGAGGCTCTGAGACTGACATGGGCCGGAGATAGCAAATGATGGGAAGGAAGCCTCCCAGGCTACCCCGTGTTCTGCCGAATTCTCGAGACTGGGGTGGGGGTGGGGAGGGAATGGGGAAACCCAGAACTCAGACACCATCTCCAGAGTCCCACTTCAAGTGGAGGAGAGACTAAAGGACTGAGTTGCAGGTACCTCGGCCCTATCAGCCCACCTCTGGCCAATCTGTACATCCATAAGAAAAAGTGCTTGTCGTTAGTGCTGAGGTAATAATGATAGTAACACTACTACTAATGATACACATTCCACGTGTGAGTTTTGTTCAACTCCTGGTTCAAAGGAACCACCTGTACAAATGTCCACGTTTGAGATGAGGGGCACAACTGAACATAGGTTAGATTTTGCATGCATTAGCCTTTCCAGGATGTTAAGGAATTCTTGCTCATTTGTTAAGTGTGACATGTGTCTGTGTTTGACACAATCTGTCCTTCCTGGGGCGCCTGGGTGGCACAGTCCATTAAGCATCTGGCTTTTGGTTTTGGCTTAGCTCGTGATCTTAGGGTCGTGACATGGAATCCTAAACTGGGCCCTGTGCTCAGTGCAGTCTGTTTGGGATTCTATCTCCTTATCCCCTAAACCTCCCACTCATGCTCTCTCTCTCTCATCCTCACTTTTTCTCAATAAATAAGTAAATCTTTTCAAAGATATGCTCTGTCCTTACCTGTCGGAAATATTTCAGGTGACATGGCATGGTATCCAAGATTGGCTTTGGAATATTCCAACATGAGAAACAAATGAGAGTAAGGGGAATGAAACAAGGATGCAAAACTGTCCATCAGTGTGGAAGCCAGACGGAGGGCATGTGGGTGCTTTTGTGTATGTTTGGACATTTTCATGATGAACAAAGTTTTAGCATCATAATCTCTGAGATGTGGGAATTGGGTGGTTTTAACTTCCTTCTTCATGCCTCTTAGGAATGTACCAATTTGATACAGAAAATATGCATTACTTTAGTTACATTAAAAATATACTTTCTGGGGGGATAAGGGGGGGGGAATGAAAAATGAAACAAGATGGGAGCAGGGAGGGAGGCAAACCGTAGCAGACTCAATCTCAGGAAACAAACTGAGGGTTGTTGGGGGTTGGGGGGAAGGGATAGGGTGGCTGGGTGATGGAAAAAAAAATACATACATACATACATACACTTTTTACAAAAGATTTTATTTATTTATTTATTTATTTATTTATTTATTTATTTATTTATTTGACAGAGAGAGAGAGAGAGGTCACAAGTAGGCAGAGAGGCAGGCAGAGAGAGGAGGAAGCAGGTTCCTTGCTGAGCAGAGAGCCCGTGAGGGCAATCCCAGGACCCTGAGATCATGACTTGAGCTGAAGGCAGAGGCTTTAACCCACTGAACCACCCAGGCACCCAAAAATACACTTTCTTGTTCCATAACATGAATTTTCTAGCTAGCCCATCATTAGACACTGAACTTTCATCAATTTGTATGAAAAGCTCTCTAAGATATTTAAATGCCTGCCTGCTATTCTTGAAAAATGTCATGAGGAACTTAAGCTAAACTTTCCTTTGACTGTTCCAGATTGCAAAAATGGCCAATTCCCTGCCCGACCTCAGGCCACGCCCTCTGCAAGTTGAAGGCATCTCTTCTTGTCATGAAATGACATCCACTTTGCATCCCCTTGACCTGGACCGGCCTGTGCCTTGACATCAGAACACAGCAGAAGTGATTACTGACCAGTTCTGAGCTTAGACTTTAAGAGGCTTTGTGGACTAACTTGCTCCCTCGGACGCCCTCCACTGCCAGGAGAACAAGCCCAGCTTAGCCTACTCAAATGTGAGGAACCACATGAAGGACAGAGACGGTCCTTGCTGAGACCATCTATTGCAGCCAGTGCACGACCTAGCCACTGGATGATGGCAGAGTGCTTCAACCCAGTTGAGGGAAACCAGCCCAGTGCAATGCCCAGACCTCTCCAGGACCCATAGATTCCTAAAAATCATTCACTGCTCATTATTGTGTGTTAATGGGAGTTGGTGGTTATTTGTTTTATAGAATTGTTATGGTGAATAGATAACTGATACAGTGTCTCTGGGTCATGTCTTATGAAGGTAAATTATGGCACTGAAGTGCAAGGGTAGCATTAGAGCAGTGGGGAAGGTTTGCCTCTGCCCTAAATGACCCCAGTGTCCACTGTTTGGTTTGTTCTGCTTATTTTAACAAGTCTTTGGCAAGTTTATGAATAAGCACTGTGCGAGGCAGTGCCAAGAGGGTTCAGATTCACATTTCCATTTTCAGGGACCCACATTTACCCAGAGTGATGGACTCACTTCATCCCTTTCGTCAGTGCCAACCGTGGGTAAACTCTTGTGCTCTGGGGATGACTGGGGAACTCACACACGTGCTCATGCCTGGGAGGAAGGCAAACCTACATGAAGACTGTTGGACTCTATTCTGAGGACATTTTTTCATAGGCAGAGAAATCCCTTCCTACATTAAACCCATTAATGTTGCTGAAGATCCGGCCTTCTTTCCAACAATTCCCTAGAGTTCCAGGCAGGAATTATCTCATGCAATTAAGGAGATATAATCAAACAAGATATTTACTACAGATTTTTTTGTACACCCAGACATAATGAATTAAAAATTCTGAACAATAGAAAAACCAGAGCAGCTATCTATAAATCTATTCTAGAGAAATAAAAGTACAAGCTATACAATTTAATCCCAAGTACTTCTTTTTTTATTAATGAAATGAGGCACACGAAGACATTCATGTACCTTAAATTCCTTATAATTAAAATACTGGCATATATTTTAAAACAATATTCAAAAGAAGAGGTTATATCTGTGATACCTATTCACAATGACTATGTTCTCATTCTTGACTTACACGAGACCTGATTTAAGTATAAATTGCCATTTTTGAAAGCATGTGCAGATGAAGATTTTCTAAATGGAGTTCAGTTTAGTTGAGCAAACATGCTTAGTGCCTGTGTTATGCCAGGGATGCCAAGCTAAAGAAGATACTTTACAACATATGGATAATGTTCTTCTAATGGAATAAGTGTTATACTAATAATAACAGTAACCCTCCAAATAATATGAGCCTGGGGAAAGGAGAATGTCCAGCTGGGAAATACAGTTATTTTGGGGGCCAAAGGGGAGGGTACTAGCAAGCAAGAATGTAGGGGGAGTTCTTTTGGGCCCAGTCTAAGAGATGAGTAGGAGATCCCTAAGTGAAGGATAGAGGTGAGACTGACCTTGATAGGGAAGTTTTATATCCATTTCACAGAGGAACACACCAAGGCTGGCAGGAACTGGAATAAGTTGGCAAGTTTATATCACAAGAGGGAGAACTTGAAATCTGAACACAGCATTGCCTGACCCTGAAGTCCATGACCTTCTACTACAAGCCCTCTAGTTTTTCCAGTAAGTGTTCTCTCTTTGTTGGAGAGGTGAGTGGCTTGGGTTCTTAAAAACTTACTACGTGTGTACATGAAAAACGCATCTTTCTAGGTCAACAAAATGTGGACTGGAGAATGGAATAGCTGAATGCTTTGTCTAAAGTCACACATGGCTCAGAGCGGGTGGATTTGTAAGAGGAACTCCTCCTCATATGAATGCTATTCCATCTGCTAGAATCCGGCTAATGCCGTGTCTCATCGATAGACTTATTTGCTCATCTCGAGACTGCTTTTGGCTTTGGCTAATTCTAGCAAAATTATGTTTGAAATTATGTTTGACAATTACTGCTTACTAGGGGGTTCCTGTTCATCCCGTTCCTTCCAACACCTTAATATCATCTTCCCCCAGTGGTGGCTCACTTACTAAGCTGCGACTGAACAGTTGTTTTTTTTAATTTTTTAAAAAATTTCTTCCAATGCACCCATCTCTCTGCTGCATGAGAACATTGACTTTGTTACCTCACTGGCCAGTACACACTCTCTCCTTGTCCATCCCTCACTGTGGACACATGGCCACTTCTTATCACACAGGTGTCGCCTCCTCGGTAAAGCTGTCTATGAGCACACCGATCTCTATCACCAGTCCATATGCTTTATGGCCTCTTAGCTATGACCTTCATGACACTGGTAAGCTAATTTATGGGCATGTTTGTTAATTTTCTGTCACATATAGGCTGTGACTTACATTTACTCTTTCTTTAGGGCCTAGAACAGTCCCTGGCACATAGTAAATTTTTTTATAAATACTGATGGAATGGATGAACATAAGAGTAAAGGTTAGCATCTGGAGCTGGCTGGGGAAGAACATTTTCTATGACTCTTTTCCTAAATGGCAAACCTCGTGAAGGTAGGAACTATTTCCTATTCCCACCCACACACTATCAGAATAGAGTTTGTGATCATTGACTTCATAATGACATAATTTGTGTCTCTTCCTTCAAAACAGGCTGCCTTTTGGCGCTGGAGATTACTTTGTTATTGGTCAATACAATAACATTTCTAATTCCAATTATTCTCTCCACAAACGGCTCTTTTATGGGTCTACATTCTTTGTTTGGACCAACTGATAAGTAGTGATGGTGATGCTTCCTGCTTTGCACACCATGTTACACGTCCCCGGTGCCACTCAACTTATTTTCTTCTCTGTTTCAGCGATGTGCATGTTTTTATTCCGATGCACAGGTTGAGAACACCAAGTATCACAAAGTGACAAAATGCACCGGCATTATTTTGAAAAAACAAGCTATGCCAGAAGCCGAATTGGCCAGAAGCAGCCCCAGGATGGTGTTTGTAGGTCTTTGTGTCAATGTGCACATCTTACAGCTTCAGCCCCATTGGCCACAGGGCTCAACAGGACAAGAAGAAATCATTGCCCTCAAGAAACTTAGAGTCATCACTCCAGTCTGATGTGTTGGAAGCTGAGTGGTGCACAATATTTAATAAATGGCAGAGAGGAAGATACCACAAGGCTGAATTGTCCATGATTCTTCAGTTCTTTAACATGATAATCTAAGGGGATAACAGCAATTGAAAGGCCAACAATTAAAAGGTTTCGTAAAGAATAAAAAGTAATACGGTGCTTTTAGATAGTGTGAAGGAGATGATTCCCATGAGGTCAAAAGGGACTGTGTTTATTAAATGGCTTGGGTGCATATGCATCACTGAACTCTAAAACTGTTGTATTTGGTATTCTGACAATTTATGCTTCAACCCCCAGCAAACTGCTTGGCGATTTAATTTGGCCACAGCAAGGAGACACACAAGAAGAGAGTGTCACCTTCTTCATGTGCTACGTGTTTTTAGTGGATCACTCCAGAGCTCCTGCCCCTCTTTGCTCCTCAGGGAGATAAAAGGCCTCATTACCTTGCATCGCTTTAATATTTAAGATATAGAAGCACACAGAAACAGCTATGACATGCAGAGAACATGAATACGCATGTTGTGGGGTATGATATGCATAAAGCTAACAGGCCATTCTGGAAAACAAGCACAAAATACCGTTTCGATTAGAAAGGCAGGAGCCAGGTCATTTTTTACACAATCAGTGAGTGAGTATCTTTGGAATACAGTTTAGGTATTTTAAATCTGAACGAATTATTATGACGGCTTGCCGAAAAATAAGAACAAACAAACAAGGAAGTTCCAATGCATCAGATAAAAGGAGCAGTGGAGTGTGTTGTTAGAAGAGCTTATTTGGAATCAATGTTCTTTCATATTCTTTTTTAGGTTTTAGAGAACTCACTGAAAATGTATGTTTCTTCCCTGTGACAAGATGCACTTCTATCTAGAAACTTTATCAAATAAGCCTTTGCCAACCAAGGCGGCTTACAAGATGTGTGCTAGGAGGAGCTATCCGGACTCCTTGGGTCAGTTCATTCATCATCTGGTAGAAATATTAAACACACACCCCACTAGATTTTATTCACAAGTTGCAGGGCATCATATAAAAAACCCTTTTAACATATATTATTGAAAATCTCTATTATAGTCCTCTAACTTAGTGAATTTGATTAAATCTCCATGACAGAAAATAAGGCATTGTAACAGAGATAGACAGCTGGGATTCCCCAGGAAGCTCCAGGAACCCAAGTGATCGTCAAGGACTTACATTTAAGTCAGACTGTTTAGGTTTTTAGACGGGACAGGTGAGAAGCCTGGACCCATTGACTGCAATGCAGGTCTCCTGACCTGATGGTTAAACCTCAGGCTCTAAACTGCAATCTTGGCCTCCATGAAGGTTGTACACGCAAGACTCCATGTTGCTTGTCTGATTTAACTCCTTGGAGACAGCCAGGCTAGGCACTGTCCTCTACAGCTTCCAAGTGGGGAAATGGAGGCTGGTGGAGTGGGGGGTTGGACCATTGGTCAAGGTGAGGCCCCATATAAACCTTCATAACCACACAAATCAAGATGATTCATATGGAATACTGAATACCCATGACATCACTTCCTCCTTAAATAGGTAAGCTACCTCCAGCGTGGTACATGAGCCACATTTTACTGTGATCTGTGGTATGAGATGACTTTGAAAAGGTCCATGCAGGACCAGAAGGCCTTGAATAGCAGGAAATTCCAGCTGGTGATGCCATCCTGCAGCCTGGGGTGTATCCTGGGCCATTTTGGAGGAGTGATGGGGCTGGACCCAGACTGACTGAAGAGGATAAGCAGCAGAATTAATTGATCATCATATACCTTTGGAGAACACTAGAAAAATGTAACCCAGCCATCATCAGAAATCATCAGAAGCTTCCCACTTCACTGTGGTTCATGTAAAGGTTGAGAAACTGCAGAATTCAGATCACTCTGACACTTGAGGTGGTGATGGGGGCCACTCACAACTCACCCTCCTACACATCCTTCAGCATGTGGCTCAGAAGCACCTCTTCGAGGCTTTTCTGAATGCCCTCAAGGCTGGGATCGGTGCTGTCACTCCTTGGAGCTTCCCCTCGTCACAGCACCTGTGCCCACCTTGCCGTGCCACCTTATCCATCCCTCAGATGGACCCCGAGCACTCAGAGGCAGGTCCCAGGTCTTCTTTCTGGCTCTTCCCCCAGTGTCTGGACCCAGCGCCTGGCACACAGGGCTGAGACCAGGGCCTCCGCACGTGTTTGTTGAGTGGAGGAAGAAAAAGCAGGCTGTGTTACCATTTTTGTCTCAGTAAATATTGACAGAGTCACTTTCCCTACTTGCAGTCTGGTGTCACTGTGTCTGCTGTTGCTGTATAAATGTGTGTTAGGTTGGCAAAGGTTCACTTGCTGCTATTGTGTATGATGTGTGTGTGTGTGCGCACGCGTGTGTGTGTGTTTCCCTCTTTAGTGGTATAAAAAGCAAGCGTCTCCATAAATCTCCATACTGATCATATGCATAAAAGAAACAAACCACAACTCAGCTCCTGTCCAAATTCCAAAGGGAGTGTGTGCGAAGAATCATGGTGTGGAAGGATTTGGAGTGACGAGCCAGGCCAGCCGCTCCTTTTACAGAGAAAGGCGTGAAAGCCCGCGTCAGTGTGGGGTCTTGCCGGAGTTCCCGTGGCTAATTAGAAGTGGAGCTTTTCCTCTAACCCTGGTGTCCTCATCCTTGTCTATTACTCACCCTCTAGGAGCTCTCAACTTAATTGATTTAATTTGTCACTGAGATGTCATATTTAGTATAGGACCAAAAACTGAAACTGGCTATGTCCACAGCAAGGAAGAATAATTAGCAAATTCACATGTTGTGCCGATTTTTCTCCTTCTAATCTCAGGACCAATTATTGCTTTAAGTAAAGCCATAAAAGGGGAAAAGGAGAGACAGAGATATGAAAACTTTTCATGAATCTAGTAAGTTAGAACTAGTACCTTTTCTCAGACCCTCTCTGGGTATTCTAGGTTGAAGGAAAAGCTCAGAGTCCACTACTTTCCTTCCCTTTCCATTCCTGACGCTGTGGTTATTGAGTATAGAATATGGTATACAGTATGTCTTTTATGTTTATTACATTATTAAGTCATATTTCCCCTACTAGAATATTAATGCCTTCTGGTGGGTTGAGTTGTATCTTCCCCAAAAGATAAAAACAATTTCTGACCTCTGGTACTTGTGAATGTGACCTTTTTATAAATAAGGTCTTGCAGATAAATTAAGGCTCTCAAGATCAAATCATCCTGGGATTAGAGTGGGCCCTAAATCTGATGGCAAGTGTCCTTACAAGGGACAAGAGAGGGAGTTAGGAGGCACAGAGGCACAGAGGGATGGCCCATGGGGTTGAGACAGAGACCAAGGGATGCCAAGGGTTTTTGACAGCCACCTGAAGCTAGAAGGAGGTTGGCGTCAGGGAGCTTGGTTCCTTCTGAGGAGAACCTGCTTCATGCTCCTCTCCTTGCTTCTGGCAGACCCTAGTGTTCCTTGGCTTGTTGGGGACACTGTCCCTGTGTCTTCATATTGTTGTCTCTCTTTGCACGTCCACCTTTGTGTCCAAATGTGCCCTTTTCTGTAGGGATACGGTCATATTAGATGAGGTCTTACCCTACTGATCTCATTTTAATTTTGTTATCTCTGCGAGTTATTATTTCCAAATGAGATCTCACCCATGGTACTAGGGGTCCAGACTTTAATACCTTTTGAGGGGGACATGATTCAACTCATAGCAATAGGCCCGGAACAGATTCTCCACGTAGAGCTCTTCCAAGGGACCAACGTGCTGACACCTTGATTTCTGATTTCCATCCTCCAGGTCGCCAGGGAATGCACTGATGCTGTACTATGCCTCCACAAGAAAGGATGAATATCCAACTTTTGTAGCAACATGGACTGGACTGGAAGAGATTATGCTGAGTGAAATAAGCCAAGTAGAGAAAGTCAAGTATCACATGGTTTCACTTACTTGCGGTGCATGAAGGGTAACCTGGAGGACAGTGGGAGAAGGAAAGTAAATGGGAAGTAGGGTAATCCAAGGAAAGAAATCAAACAACAGAGACCCTGGACACAGAAACAAACTGAGGGACTTGGAGGGATGAGGGTGGAGGGATGGGAGAGCCTGGTGGTGGGTACCGGGGGCACCTATTGCGTGGAGCACAGGGTGTGGGGAATGGGGAATGAATCTTGGAACACTGGGAAAAAAAATTTAAGTAACAATAAAAAAAAAATGAAACTACTGTTTGTGCCTGTTTGTTGTTATAACAGCCCTCGCAACGAACAGACTTTAACAAAACTATGTCTCATTCTTCTCTGCTTTCTTCTTCTTTTTGCTGTATAATCACTATCTCTACAGGCCAACATTCAATTTACAGGTTTGTTTTATTTTATTTTATTTTAATGCAAGTTAGGCAGAAATTTATTCTTTATTTAATTTTATAGTAGTTACTCACGATTATTGTAGAGGCAAAACTTCTTGGCAAAATGATCACTTTATAATAGATATGGAAGTAGACATACAATTGCTGCTGTCTGTGAAGGCTATACTGATATGGCTCAGTGTTTCACTGATGTTGCTGCTCTTCACTGGCAGCTTTGTGGTCCTCTTGACATTCTCCTCTTGGTTGCAAGATGGCTGCAGAAGAGCAACCGTAAGATCCTTGCAAACCACATTCAAAGTCAGGAACAGAAGTTGACACAGACATGGAGTTTGTCCTCATGGACTTTTTTATGATCAGAAAAGAACTATCTTTCCCAAACTTTCAGGGGATCTCCACCTACATCTCATTGGTGAGAATTCAGTTTCATGGCCACCTCTAGGTGCAAGACTTGGGAAAGAGGACACCTAACTTTCTAGATCTCTGTCCTGCCAAAGATATTCAAGGCTGCATGGGCATCTGATTGACTGGTACAGATCAGTGATCCTCAAAATGTAATAGATCAGGATAACCCAGAGAATTTGTTCAAATACAGATTCTTGGGTCATGTTCCCATGGAGTCTGACGACCCATCCAGGGATGCCAAAGCTGCTGGTCCATGGTGCTGGCCAGTTTCCTTATTGGTCCCACTGACATCATTATTTCTCAACGATTATAAAAAGAAGAAGAAGAAGAGTGGTCAAGAGAGCTACTGTTTTGTTCTGTTTTGTTTTTTTAAGATTTTTTTTTTTTTGACAGAGAGAAACACAGCAAGAGAGGGAACACAAGCAGGGAGAGTGAGAGAGGGAGAAGCAAGCTTTCTGCCGAGCTCCATCCCAGGACCCCAAGATCATGAGCTGAGCTGAAGGCAGACACTTAATGACTGAGATCCCCAGGCACCACGAGAGCTACTGTTTTAATATTATTATTGTTCCTACCAGTACAAATAAAAAATAAAATAATAAAATAAAAATTTTAAAAAAGAGAGGGATGGATAAAGGGAGATTTCCAATTATCTCTTAGTGAGCAACTACTTTTCCATTGACCTATAGTCTAAGAAACACTGGCCTAGGATTCTGGAGAACTCATGCTAGTGCCTGTTCTGTGATGGCATGGTTTTATGGCCTTGAGTCAGTTACTATTTCTGTGTGGGTCTAGTTCTTCAGTGGTGAAGTGGCAGTGCTAAACTGTATTTCTTTTTTTAGATATTTATTTATTTATATGAGAAAGTCAGAGAAAGTGTGTGTGACTGTAGGGGGGAAGAGCAGAGGGAGAGGGACAGGGAGAATCCCAAGCAGACTCTCCATAGAGTATGGAGCCCAGTATGGGGCTCAATCCCACAACCCCTAGATTATGACCTGTGCTGTAATCAAGACTTGGATGCTCAACTTATTGAGCCACCCAGGTGCCCCCTAAACTATATTTCTTTTTATTCCTTTTCCTCTTTACTTTTATGATTCATCGTTTTGTTCTGTTAGCAAAACTCACTCTGTCCTTTAATAGATATTTTTGAACATTTATCAAGCCTTATGCTTGGGAGCAGCCAGTTTCCCTATATTTTCCCTGTGAATAGGATTTTTAATTCTTTATTTTGCAGATAGGAATCAAGGTTAAATGATCAGTTTATGTGTGTTCAATGGAGGAAAAATTATTGAATAGAACCATGAGGACAATGAACACTCCTTTTGCCTTGAAAGCCGATTAGATCACCCTTCAACTTGATGTACCTTGAAGGGCCTGAATGGAAAGACTGAGTGTTCCTGAACTCAATGCAAGAAAAGACATGCTTCCCCTGCTCAGAGGATATGTTTGTTGTCTTTTGCAAATCAAAGTATGAATTGTTTAATGCACTTGGCTTTTCAGTTTTAGTACCTTTAAAAAAAAAAAGGAGAGAGAGGAAGAGAGAAAAGGGATCACAGGCCCATTTAGTTTGGTAGCTGTCCATTGATTGTTTCCCAAATAGATGGAAGAAATTATAGCACTTAGCACGTCAGTCAGTCTGATTTCGGCTCCAAGCAGAATGAACAAGCTCTTCTCCATTGGACTTTTGGCTCCTTCTCGCAACTCCAGGTAGGAAGATGTCCTGTGTTAAGAGAGAAGAAAGCTGGCCCTCTGTGGACCCCAGTCCAGTGCCTCTTGCCAATTCTCTGCATACCAGAAGAATTAAATAATTAGGGGTGGAGGCACCACTGTCACAAACAATTCCAAATGCATCCGGCCTTAGAAAACAGAGGTCTCCTAATGACATCTGGTCAGTATGCCAGCGGCTCTTTCCAAACCTGAGGTTCTGGTCAGTGGGAGAGGGGCCCAGACAGTGGGACCATGAATGCCTGGATAGTGCTGAGGTTGGAAAAGAGGCGTCCTGGAAATCCTAATGTCCTGTTGGTCCAAGACCCATCCTTTCATCTTTCATCCTGCTTTTGCATGCTTGCACTTGACCAGGGATTAATGAGATGGTGTGCATGATCCAAGTGAGAAAGGCAGAGGGAGAGGCACAGACCGTGGACACCGCTGACATCTCAGTTCCCTAGCTCTGAGGATAAACCAGCGCCCTACAGGACAGCCGATTTTTCAGGTATTTGCCAAGCCCTAAGTTAGGCAGCTACCACAAATCACCAGGCTTCCTCCACCAGGCCTCCTTCAGCAGCCCCAGTTCTTCCTGCAGTAGAAAATTTGATTTCCCATGTCAGGCACATGGTTTTGATATTTCTTAGAACTTTTGAGTAGAAAAATGCTATGAACATTTCTTAATTTTAAATCTGATTTTTTTTTGAGTGGTTGGCATGAACTAATGAAAACACCTTTAAAAAATTTACTTTTTTGTTCCTTTTGTTAGTTGATCTATTATATAATGTCCTGAGTTGCCAAAGCTATGACTTTGTCTATGGAGATATTAAAACAAGTTAGAAGAGTATGTGAGGTTTCCAAACCATTAACTTAATTGTTATTACACCTACCACTACTAATACTATTTCCTTTAATGTCATTATTATCACAACAAATAGTACCATTACACCATTTTAATGACTAGTACTACTGCTACTGTTTCTACTATAACTACCACTATAACTTGCTATAAGTTATTAGTCTGGTACTTTTGATTAAACTACTATAAATAGTACTACTAACTACTACTATAACTACTATCACTATAACTACTGCAAGTTGTAAGTTAACCAATTTTAGTTAACTACCACAACTAAATACTGCTAACTACTACTATACTATCACTATAACTACTACTACTATAACCACTACTACATTATTATAAGTTATTAGTTAACTACTACTAACTACTACTATTACTACTACAGCTCTGTGATAAATGGTTGACATCCATGGCCTCATTGATCCTGTGTACTGATCCATTCCAGATTACTTTTAGATCATTTAAATAACTAAAACTCCTAGCTAATTACTTGTCAATAGGGGTTTCGATCCTATGGGTTTCACCTTATCCTGGGATATGTGTCTTCCACATGTTGTTTCTGAAGAAATGTTATCCAGCATGAGAGATACTGAGGCTCATCCTCTCTCGCCTTGAAACCACCATACAGTATGTGCTGGGAGTCTGGGATGGGCTGGGGTAGGGCAAAACAGGTCAGGGGAAGCTTCAAACAGCTTTTGCCTATATTCCTCACTCTTACTTTTGCCATATGTGGAGCAGAGATGATGTTTTGCTGATATCACTGTTGGTTGCCCACCTCTTCCTTGCTCACTTTGAAATAAGCAAGCTCTTTGACCATCTCAACCACTTTCTTACTTAGGTCTTTATTGCTGGTGACAATGTTTGCTGCTCCCCCAATGTCTTTGGAATTATATTTCTTTGGCTCTCAGAGATTTCGTGTGTACTGGAGCAGTGAGGGTGAATTTTCTTTGGGAAGGGCTGTTTGGTTTTGTACTTTAGAAGTAGCTGGATTTACCTTCTACAGTGAAATATATCATTTCAACCGCCATGTAAGTTATTTCAACCTGAAGCTTTGGATCACTGGAGGCCACTCTCATTGCTGCCTGGATCATGGAATGGGTGAGAACAGTGGGAAGGAGATCAGAGTGTGTTGGCAAAAGAGCTGACCAGGAAGCAGGTCTGGACTGGAAGCAGCATTTGTTAAGAAGGTTCAAGATTGCTGGTTCCTGTCCCCTGGGTCTCTTTATTTCATTCCTCAGTCATCAGTGTCATACAGTGTCCCACAGAGTCTCCAGGGAACTCCTCCTGCCACATTCCACTTTTGATGGTCTCCTCTAGTTCCTTCTTCCTTGGAATGGTGGACAAGAAGACCAGAGGAAGAATTGACAAAAGAAAGGAACGGGTTTGTGATGAGGAGAAGTTTCAGTGTGCTGTTACTTTCCCACCTCAAATTCTGTATTTTGAGGGGGAGGGGGTACTTGTGCTCTGATTCCTATTGTAATATTTTCTCAGATACAGTGCTAGGTCCAATTAAGAAGATACTTTACCAATTCTCACAATAACAACAACAATAAAAACAACAATATATGTGGTGTTTTTGAAAAGTTTGTGAGAGTTTTCACATATTTAATTCATAATTCAGTGAGCATGCATTCAGCGGTCATTCTGTTGGAGTTTATCATCTATACTTAGAAAAACAAAACTGTAAAACAGAAAAGATGTATCACAGGGCCTCCTCCCAAATCTAATCAAAGAGGGAAGCAAACACAAGAGGGCTGGCTGGAGGTGCCTCACCACTGCCTTGGCCAATGTAAACTCATCACTGATTGACAGGAATGTCCCCTCTGGACTGTCAGTCCCTGGGGGACAGAGACAACCAGGGCTGGGAAACATTTCTGCTTGATCATTTTTCAGCCCCTTGGCTGACCATCTAATCCCTTGATCTTTCCCTCTTTCGTGAATCTATCTTCATCAAATTCTCTCCATGTCACCACCTTTCAGTGCCCCTCTTTGTCCATGGGGCACTCCTCAGTCCCCAAATGTGGTGAGCCCTCAGCAGTTAGTTCTGGGTCCTCTTCTTTTTTCTCTCTCTAGTCTCTCTCCACTTTTGCTCTTTTTTTTTTTGGTTTTGTTTTGTGTTTTTGTGGCTCTAAATAGCATAAAAAAGCCAGCAGCTCCCAAATATATATTGCCTAACGGCCCTTGATGAGCTTTAGACTTCCAACCTCCCCACTTGGGTAGATGATAGGAACTTCAAAGGCACAGTGTTCAAAATGAGTCCCCTGTTCTTCTTCCTCATTTTCTCTGGCTGGGTAACTGCCTTCCCTTCCCTTCCCTCCATCTTCCCTGCCCCATGTTAATGTCAGAAGGTAGGAGTTTCTGGACTGCTTCCTCTCTCTCAAAAACCTATTCCAGTCCGATTCTGTAGTAGCTCCCAATGGTTCCAGTACCCCATTTACATGTCCAGCACCCCACCTCCCCACAGTGGTAAAGCCATGACACTGGCTGGTGGTCCAAATCATCATCACCTCTTCTATGTTCACTGCAAAGGCTGCCAACTGGTCTTTCTGCTTCCATGATCATCCTCTGATCAGTCCATCCTCCTCGGAGAACTAGGAGAAATTTTAAGTCTAAATCATTAGAAAAAGAAACGCTCCAATGACTTTCCATGAATAAAATCCTAAGTCCTCATCCTGGCATACAAGAGCTAAGGGGCATAGAAATTGGTCTCTGCATATGTATTAGTCCAAATTCATGCAATGCCACTCACCTCTCACCCCTTTATTCCCTAAAAATAACCAACTTAGCTGTTTCTGGCCTTGACTTTCCCAGGCTGTGTCTCTACCTAGAAGACTCCACCTCTCATCCTGCAGGTATCCCCATGAAGGGCATCTCCCCTGGGAGGCCTTCTTGGTCAAGCCGTTACCCCTCCTCTGTCATCGTGTTTGGTCTGTTCTATTTCCCCTACTGCATTCCCCAATACTTAAATACGCTTGGCCCCTAGACTGTTGGTTTCTTGACGGTAGCAGTATGTGCTATGACTGTTCTTTGCCACAGGGTAACTCATGTACAACACAGTGACTGGAGTATAGTAGCCCCTTATTTAAGTATGTGTTGACTGAGTAAGTAAATCCTTAAATATTCTATTTACGGATGTGTTTATGAGTAGCCTAAAATAATTGTAGTATCTAGTGTGGGGATTATATTTGTCTTCAAGCTAAGTAAAACATACATTTGCTCAAATGAGGCTCATTTCTTACAGAAATACTTTTTTGAAAGAAGAAATTCTGATTTTCATCCTCTATTTAAATGCCAAGGGTGTTGAGCAAACCTACTTAGCTATTTGATATTAATCACTCTTATGAATTACTTATTTTTAATTAAGTGCTTGGTTATTAAACAATAAAATCTATTCACTGCATGGAGAATCTGCTACTCTCTGCTTCGAGTTCTCTGAGTCTGACCAGGTATGAAGGCTTTGTATCACAGAGGTCTCTAAGTCCCATGTTAGGGATCGTTTCTGTTCATCAACCTTCCTCAGCTTCATCACCCTGAGGGGTGCCTGTGCATGGTGAGCAGATCAGCACTATTGGGAAGTCCTTCAGGACAGAAACCTGTTTACCCTTGGAATTTCCTAAACATTATTTCAGGATGTGATACTTTCCTTTTGGTCTGACATCTTGCAATGGGATGCCCAGCACCCTAGGTGCCATGAATTCAGGTTCAAAGCCAGGTACAATGAATCAGAATGCTGATTTTTAACAAGCATGCTTTATATGCCCCTTAAAGTCTGGGAAGAACTGCTTTAGACAACAGAGAGATCATGCCATCTTACATAATTTTCCCAAAGACACATTGCAATTGGCATTAAAACCACTGCTTTAGAGAGGAGAGAGAACCAAGGTCCAGAAAACGCATATAACTTGCTCCATTTCTCATGTCTATGATGAGAAGCTGATGTAAGATAAGACCCCACGTTTCTGTTTCCCAGTCCTTCCATTATGATATGATGCAAGAATATCAGATCAGAATGAAGCACTGGTAAAGTACTGATTTTTCAGTTTCCAGAATAAAAATTTCATCACAAATAGGAGGAATAGCCAACCATCCATATTAAAGAGGCTTGGGGACGGAGGAAAGGCGACAAAGAAGTGGACATGGGAATTCTATCAAGTCTTCTGAAAAAAAAAAAAAAAGACTCTAAAGACTCTATTTGAGATTTTTATTCCCCTAGCTCTATCCCTGCACTAAAGTTGGTATTGCTCCATAGTTGATATACACACGGTGCCCCGGAGAAGGCTGACTCGTGCTCCAAGAGGCCTCAACACTGAGATTACCAAACTGTGAAATCTTTGCCAATCTGACATATGATACATGGTGTCTCATCCTTGGTTAATTTGCATTTCCTGATTGTTAAAGAAGTGGAACATCCTTTCAAAAATGTGCAGGCCATTTGAATTTCCTTTTCTGCTCTTAACTTTATTTTCCTGTTCATGGCTGGACTCTTCAGAGTTAATTTTTATACCATTTTTCTGTGTTGCAAGTGTTTCCTCATGTCAATTATATATCATGACCTGTTCATTAATTTGGGAGGGGCATGAAATTTCTTTTTAGAGTTGTTCACATAGTGAAATTTCATTTTTTCTTTAAGATTCCTCTTTTACTTTATTGTGCATTTTGTTTAAAAAAGTCTTCTTAATTATGAAGTCATGAAACAGTCTCTGATTGGACTTTCAGGTATATTTCTAAGTGATTAGGGTACTTATTCCTTCTTGAATTTATTTTTTCTTTCTGGTAGGAAGCAGAGTACTAATTACACTGCACTTTTTTTTTTCTTTATGATGGGTAACCATTTCTCCCAAGCCATACATTAAATTGTTACTTGTTTCCCTTGCTGTATTAATTAAGGGTTAAATGCTAGCTATTGCAAGAATCCTTGTTTCTCTTTGACTTACAAAAGTCACTGTCTATTCACAATTCAATGTAGGTTGGCTTGCTCACCCTGGAAGCTATCCCCCATGAAAAGTCACAGAGATGGTTCATTCCATTTTGAACTTCCACCATCTAGAAGTCCTTCCCTTCCGATCCTGCAGGGTAAAGACAATGTGAATAATCACTTGGGATCTTTTAGGGACCAGACCTGTAAAGGCAATCTGTCACTTTCATCTATATTCCATTAACTCATTCTTGGACACAAGGAATAATGGAGAACGTTGACTTGTGTTCCTAGGAGAAAAGTGAAATGATCTGGCAAGTTTCTGGCCGTGTTCCTGCCACGTACATCAATCGCTCATCCTTCCTTCATCACATGCTAAGTTCCATAGAAGCAATCGTGTGCTTCTGTACTCATTGTTATGATCCAATTGTCATTTTAATTTCCATAACACATAATATACCTTGATATCTAGTAGAGAAAATTCATCCATATTTAAACTTTATTTTTATTCTAATTTTTGAATTTATATTTTCTATTTTGCACATTTACTCATCCACGTGAAATTTTAAGTCAGTATCCTAAAAAATGCTACCAGGTTTTTGATCTGATTGCATGAAACTATACATTTATAAATTAAATGGGGGATAACTAACATCTTTTTAATATTAAATCTTCTATTTTCAATGTCATGATTTTGGTGATATTTACTCAGTTTTGTGTATTTTCCTAAAACTTACCAATTTATACTCTTAAAAAGTGAATTTTAATAAAGCTGACTGAACAGTTGAACACTCAGCTTATGTGTTTTTATTTTTATTTTTAAAAATTTTATTTATAAGCCATCTCTACATGCAATGTAGGACTTGAACTTACAACCCCTAGATCAAGAGTCACACACTCTACTGACTGAGCCATCAAGGCACCTCTCAGCTCATTCATTTTCAGTCTTCCTTGCTTTCTAATAAATGCTTTATAGTATACATTTTCTTCTTAATACAACTTTAGCTGAATCCCTTAAGATTTTTCTTAGTAAAAGAATGCAAACATACCAATGAACTTCCGATGTCCCCAGCACCCAGATTGAACAGTTATCAAGATTTTACATTTACTTGGTGGAGTCTTCTCTGTTTGTCTGAACTGAAATAACTTAAAGCAAATCCTAGACATACCTTTTCACTTCTCGGTAGTTCAGTACATATTTCTTAAAGATAGGAATTATGGGGTGTCTGGGTGGCACAGTTGTTAAGCGTCATGATACCAGGATCCTGGGTTCGAGCCTGCATAGGGCTCCCTGCTCAGCATGAAGTCTGCTTCTCCCTCTCCCACTCCCTCTGCTTGTGTTCCCTTTCTCACTGTCTCTTTTTGTCGTATAAATAAATAAAAATCCTTGAAACAAAACAAAAGAAAACAGGAATCATTTCTTCCATAAGCAAGAGGCCACAGTGGTGCCTAACTGTAAGCATAGTTGATTTACATAAAAAAATCAGATCTTAGTCCCTCTTTTTAAAAATAGGGCAGCATAACCTGCTTTTGTTTTCTTGGATTTATAGAAGCCACACAATCTTACTTCTTATTATCCTGCTCTTATTTTTTTTTTCAAGTCTTACGTTAGAAAGACATTTTTTATGGCTGTTCTTGTATCTCAATACCCACATTTAAGTTTTCCTGCAGAAAAAGCCTTAATTTATCATTGCACTCTCCTTGTCCTTGAAGAAGGCTTTAGTCTGCTTTTACTTTCACTCACTTTCCTCTGTTTCTGTGCTATTGTTTCCTGAAATTTAACCTCAGCTTATTATTAAATGCACAACGCTGCCATTGAACAATAACTATTAGTCCTAGTTCTGCGACATTAGAATAGCAGAAGCTCTATTAGACGACCTACATTTGACAGAGTAGCCAGATTAACCAGAGCTCTCTGGGTGTTTTGTAAAATTATAGAGACTGGCGACCTACCCAGTTGGGTAAGGCCGCTTCCTGGTGGGCGTCTGCTCTCCTCTTCCCACTGGGTCATTAACTGCAGGTGAACCAAATATAAAAGAATAAAACCATTTACAAAACATTAGGAAGAGCCTACATTCAGATTTATTGCCAAATTAATTTTTCTCTTGGAGCGCCTGGGTGGCTCAGTCGTTAAGCCTCTGCCTTCGGCTCAGGTCGTGATTCCGGAGTTTTGGGATCGAGCCCCACATCGGGCTCCCTGCTCAGTGGGAAGCCTGCTTCTCCCTCTCTCGCTTCCCCTGCTTGTGTTCCCCCTCTAGCTGTGTTTCTCTCTGTCAAATAAATAAATAAAATCTTTTTTAAAAAATTATTTTTCCCTCTAATGAAAGGAAATGCAAGTAAAAAAAAATAAAAATTCTGGCAGTGAAAAGTAGGAGTGATCTGTGTGAGAAATTACATTCAGAAATAGGTCCAGCTGAGGCATACACAAGATAAAGGTCTTAACCTGAAGAGTGGACAGGCAAATCCTGTTTAGATAAAATGTTTAAGTAAAAATAAGTCTACTTTAAATAAAAGTAAAACCAGGGGTTTCCTGGGTGGCTCAGTTGGTTGAGCATGGGACTCTTGATGTTGGCTCAGGTCATGATCTCAGGGTCATGAGATCAAGCCACGTCAAGATCCACATTCAGTTTGGAGTCTCCTTGAGATTCTTTCTCTCTGCCCCTCCCCCTCAATTAAATAAATAAATTTTAAAAAAGAAAAAAAGAGGTAAAACCTTGTGATGCTGACACATTATTATTTCTCTTTTTGTTTCTTTTTTTTTTTGTCTATTAACCTTAAATCTATAGATACAAAAGCTTCCACTATATTACCCTTTTGTTCCTGCCAATACTTGTAATTTATCAACTATTTCTCTGTCCTTTGTTATTTCTTGTCTTTTTCTAGATCTTGTCTTTGGCTATTTCACTTCCTATATCTTGCTTCTAGATTATACTCATTAAGATTTTCTGTTTACGGAAGTTCTTTTGAAACCCTCCCTTTTGTCTTACCTCCCCCAACCCCATAGTATATAATCAGCTGCCGCTGACAACCCCATGCAGCAGCTCTTTCTGCCCATGGGTCCTGTCCTGTGTTTTAATAAAACTACCCTTTTGTACTACCCCCAAAATTCCGTTTATTTATGTATTTTTTGTGTGTGTGAGATTCTGGGGATGGTGTGTTCTCTAAGACCTCAGATGTGAGCTAAATATCTCTAGACCACCTTCGGTTCCACTATCACGTGGCTAAGTGTGTAGTTCACTCAGTCTGTGTGATTATTCTACTTGAAAAACTCACATTTGTTCAAATCATCCCATGTCCCCAGCACCTACAGATCCTTTCCCATTGCCTCGCAAAGAAGTGAAATCCCTGAACTGCTCAAAAATGGACAAAATACACTGTAATCTCAGAGGAGTCTTGGTACATAAGAAGGACATTGTGTGTATGCAAATGTGTACATGCTTGCCTCAAAGTTTATAGGATACAGGGGCGCCTGGGTGGCTCAGTTGGTTAAGCCACTGCCTTCAGCTCAGGTCATGGTCCTGGAGTCCTGGGATCAAGTCCCACATCAGGTTCCCAGCTCTGCAGGGAGTCTGCTTCTTCCTTCGATCTTCTCCCCTCTCATGCTCTCTGTTTCTCTCTCTCTCCCCTCCAAAATTTAAAATCTTTTTAAAAAAAAGCTTACAGGACATAAAATAATAGGATGTATTCCATTGCCACATTTCTATCCTATGTTGGATAACATGGAAAAAAAGTACTGTCTTATTTTCTTTTGCAAATTGTTTTAGAAGTGGAAAATCCCCTGTGGGGATTCACCAGAGCACTGCACGACGGTGATTTTTTTTTTTTTTCCAACTCCAAATGCCTGGACACAGGTACACAAACTCACTAAAGCAAGCTAAACATATTTTGTAACCTTAATTATTTAGTATGTGAGAAATAATTTCCAAGGGGAAAAATAAATCCTTTAAAGGTACATGAAGTGAACTGCAAAAATAAGAGAACAGTAAGGATAAGAAATGAAAAAACACAATATTTATTTATTTGTTTGTTTGTTTATTTGACAGAGAGGAACACAGCGAGAGAGGGAACACAAGCAAAGAGAGTGAGAGAGGGAGAAGCAAGCTTCCCGCCAAGCAGGGAAGCCCGATGCGAGGCTCGAACCTGGGACTTTGAGATCATGACCTGAGCCAAAGGCAGATGCTTAATGACTGAGCCACCCAGGTGCCCCAATATTTTTCTTTTTTTAATGCAAGTAAAAGTGAGGAGGATCCAAGGAGCTTTAAAACATTTATGTTATTGTAAAATGAGTCTGCTGTTTCAGAATCTGTCTTATAGCTGTTTGCGTATTATTTCTAAGTCTTGAAATCAGATCTCACCGCAAGCATATCTGAAAAAGAAGGAAGGAGAGAAGGAAGGGAGGAAGGAAGAAATGATAGGCTTTAGAACATTAAATAAAGAAAGAAGAAATGAAATCATCCCATCAGTCATTGCAGAGAAGACTTTGACTTACATCTTCCGACTGAGTTATTTTAAAGAGAAAGGGACAAAGCTAGCTCACAGAAGGGAGTTCATTTCTTTTAAGAATTTTTCTTCTTAACCTTTAGCATTCTGACGCTATTATCTTAATTTCATTGCACGTCGGACCCTCAAACAGTCGCCCATATGCCATCCTGCCTCAGTGGAAGGAGAGTAAAGGTTCCCAGAGGTGTCCACCTCTCAATTCCCGAAGCTTGTAAATAAACATAGCAAAAGGGACTGGGCAAACGTGGCTAAATTAGGAATCTTAGATGATTATCTTTCTTTATCTAGTGGACAGCAGTCCTTACAAGAGAGGTGGTAAGACATTGGAAGCAGCGTCAGAGGTCAAAGTGATGCCATTTCCAGAAGGAGACCTTACATCAAGGAGTGTGGGTGGCCTCTAGTAGTTGAAAAGGCCAAGGGGATGGTTCCTACCTTAGAGCTTGCAAACGAAATGATGTGGTCCTGTGACACCATGATTTTAAGACTTTGATCTTCAGAACTGTAAGAAAATAAGTTTGCATTGTTTTAGGCTCCCAAGTGGGCAGAAGTTTGTTATAGCAGCCACAGAAACTCATGCAGCTGCCCTAGCTGGGACTCAAATATGTGCTCCCTCCAGATTTCTTCCCTGGCTTTTCTCTCCAATGTCTCAAAATTTACCCATGAAGTTTATGAGGCCCTGAGCCTCAGAAGGAGCCTGTCTTTGGATATCCACGTTTTCTTGTCCGGCAGACCAGGGGGTTCATTTTTCATACAAGGCCAGTCTCTATAAATAGCAGTTAATTGTCTGAGTCAAGCTCCAACCCAAGAGCCTTCCAGAGCACAGCAAGTACATCCTCCAGTCTCCACCTACCATCCCATTTCCTAGGAGGGGCAAATGGACATTTTTCCTAACACAAATCTGGTGGCCTGCACTCCTCCCTAGCACTCTTCAATGGCTTTCAACTGCCCTTCTCATAAATGGAATCTAGGCTCCCTCTCCAGCCCCGCCCCTTGCCTGTCTTCCCTTGGCATCCCTCACTTCAGCCTCTATGCTCCAAATTCATTGACCTTCTCCAGGTCCCCATACACTCCTGGCATACTCCTCCTTCTTGTTCTTGATGAGACCAATTCTCTCCACCTGGAGACTCTTCCTTTTCCACTCCCTTAAGACCCTCTCATCTTTACCTTATCCAAGGATTCCTTCCCAACATCCACTACCTGAAATAAGTTTAGGATTGCCCCCTCTTTCCTCCTTAGGCTCCCACCCTCATTATCAGACTCTCATTCCTGGCACTGATTCCATTTTATAAAACTATCTCTTCAATGGTCTATTCTTGCTAATAGCCAGTTCCTTCCTAGGACAATGGTTTTCAAAGTGGGGTCTGCCCACCAACAGTATCAGAATCACCAGGAGACTTTCCCAGAAAAGTTAGTAATCAGGTCACGCCCTTGACCCACAGATTGAAATACATTTGGGTGAGGACCAGCAGTCTTTGTTTTGACAAGCACTCCAGGTGGTCCTGACAGATGCTAACTTTGACAACTACTGTCTTAGAGGATGAGTTCCAGTTGTGTCTTATTCATCTGGGAATATCAAGCACATGGTTAGTGTTTAGTGAGTACTTATAGAATTAAGGCAATGACTTTAGATCAGAGGGTAGGTTGAGTGACATCACAGGTGTCATAATTGTGTACATGATATCTAATCAAGTCCCCCAAAACCTTCGGTAGAAAATATTATTTTAGTGTTACATACAGGGAAAACAATGCTGGGGCAGACTTGTCTAAAGTTTTCTACCTTGTATTATAAGCAAATATTAACAAAAAATGTTCTTATAGATGTGGGGCGTGAAGCTGGGTCTGGCTGATTCTGTAGCTGCTTCCCAGCTCCACACAAGACCCTCAGATACTTGTACTCAGTGGTTTTCAACCTTCTGTGCCCATTTGAATCACATGGGGGAACTTCAAACAAACAAAATAAACACACAAAGTCTGGACTCAATGACTGACAGAGCTTCTCATCAGATGGTCTGGGATGGGTTATTGGCATCAATGTTCTTGAAAGTCATATTGCATTGGGTCAACTGGGTTGAGAACTCCTGCTTGATTGGATCTGCTCTGCCCTAGCCTAGCCATGGGACAGAGCGAGGATGACGTTCTCCACAGTGGGCACCAGTAATGCCCACGGTGAATGCTGACCATCACCCAGCTTCCTATCCTGACTTGTGGCCTCTCATAGCTCAGCCTGGGCTTTATTCCATTTCCTTGGTTTGGGCAATTCATGGTGTCCCCTGATTGACAACCAATCTCGATATCCTTTTGTGGCAACACTTAGGAATTCCTTGAGGTAATGCTGTGATGTATCTCCTAACTGCACAGACCGTGACTGTGGGTAAGAGCCCCTCCCCTCCCTCAGTCCCCAGGCTCTGTCTTCATCTCTTGATCAGCCTTCTGCTGGGGAAAGGGAAGTGGGCAGATGTAAATGCTGAAGTGCTTACAAATATTCTGTACTATTCTTACAACCCACAGTGATGAGTGCACACCAACTGCTCACAGACAGGGGGCGTCATCAAGTTTGAAACATGAACTTCTGTATGTGACAGAGCCTAGACTTTGAGGCAAGTGTATTGGTCAAAGTCGAATACTCACATTCCATTAACGTCTCTTACAAATTACTTGTCTAATTAAGTGCCTGCTTATTAAAGATGCAATCTGTCACTGCCTGGGTGTTGCCCGACTGCGTTCCTGTTTCTTCTTTGCTTTGTCCAGATGTTGTTTACTAAAATGCATTTCTTCAAAATTCCACTTGGTTGTCCCGTCCCTGAAGGCGAGCAGACGTGAGTAGCTCAGCCCCTGAGGACCACTCAGTATGTAACCGCGCTTGGGTGGCTGGAGTGGAATGGCTTGTTTGCTTTCCTAGGCCAGATGAGATGATCGTATTCATCTATAGCCATGGAGGGATTTCTCCCTGTATCAATCGATCTGTCTGTTCTCTAGTTGGAAAAAGACAAACGAAAAACTGCTAATCTTTGCAATAAGTAGTTCCTCATAAGGGTGTGCAATGATCACACTTTGAGATAAGTACTTCCCCAAGGGTGTGCAATGATCATTACTAGCAATGAGAAGGGTGGTCCTAGCTATCACCCTATTGGGACAGGGCACAGGCAGTTCAGTCCTGGAGGCTTATTATGTGCAAGAAGTTTAAAAGACAAGAGTAAAAAAAATAAATAATTTCTATTGTCTACTCCATTTTCTTGCAATCTGTTAAAAGGGATCTGGTTGCAGTTCACCAAAAGGATTACCATCAAGCCTTTGTGTCCATCCCTGCATTCTTATTCTGCTCTAGAAAGGGCTGCTCATTTTAAAATAGCTCCACACAATAAACAAACAGAAGCAACTTTGTCTTCTGTATCCTGTCCAAGTGGCTCTTTTTCTTCCTTCCCTTCTCTCTCAGAGCTGTCAGCCCTTCAAATGGAGACATATCCATCTTTACTTTCAACTGGATAGAATCTTCCTTAAGGAAGGAGGAAATTGGGGGGCTAATTACTGAATTCTGTATGCAGCTATAATGGAGAAGGAATGATGTCTGTGGCTTGTCTCCAATTAATAATATCTCTCCTATAAAATAACAGACACCATTTATTTAATATTTACTGCATTCGTCTTAGCAGTCACACTCTCTTTTATGTTAAATGTCCCAGCAAATCTGATCGGGTTTCCCTAGGCCCACATGGCAGTGTAGGAAACTATACTCTTATGCAGGTTAATTGATTTGCCTGAAGCTACACTGCGGGGCCTTCCTGTCAGCTAAAGTTGGCATGCTTAACTGCTCGGGTGGCCGTTCAGGGAGCATCACGTGCCCCAAAAAGCGTTCAGTAAAAAGGGAACCTGCAAACAGTGTCAGGTTCAGGGGCTCAGCCAGGGAGCCATGAGGTCTTGAAGCTTGTTAAGCTTGTTATCAATGAATTGTTTTGCCCACGTTTTGCAAACATTGAATGCTTTCTAGGACCTGGGACGTACCCTTGTTTGTGTGCTGAGATATGATGCCAGTAAGAAGATGCTGAGGCTTCAAGGCAGACAGCTTTGGGCTCATCTCCTTCCCCAGCAGCTCTGTTAGTTCATCTGCTTGCCCTTCTGAAGGTTAGGTTCCACTATCATAAATACCACACAATTATACGTCACCATAAAAATGCCCCAGTCAGCTTGAGATTTCCACCGTGGGACAAGAGGGTAGTGAGTGTTGCCCCAGGACATTAGAGTCACAGATAGGATCCTGGAACTGTGCTCCAGCAGCCAAACAAGGACCACTGACCAACCAGTGGTATTTCCTGGGCAATCTTAAGTTTCTTCCATTCTTCTTCCTCTAACAATCTGCTCTTTCTGAACTGGACAATGACTTGTCCAAGGCCAATGGGCAAGTTGCAGCAGATTTGGACCCGAATCTAATAGGGCCCCTGGTCAAAAGAATGAGGCTGATACAAAAGCGAAGGTCAAGCGAAGCTTTATTTCGCGCCAAGCATCAGAATCTTACTGGCCCCAAGGCCAGAGTCTCTTCCCTCCGGGCAGAAAAGGACCACGCCGGACTTCTCAGGCTAGCTTTTATAGGCATCTCTCCAAACACAAGCTGACTAGGGTCGCATTGGCATGGAGCTGACCCACTCACGTGGCTTGCCTGAGTTAATTTGCACTTCCATGGCCTCTCATCTGAGAGCAAGCACTGGTATCCTGCTGCCCACCCTCAGTTTGCACCCAAATACCTCCCAGGAAGGAGATTAAGGGGGTTACTGATGGGGCCTATCCCCCCAACTTGGCTCGCCTTTGTTTTCCAGGGGCCATTTATCCATAACACCTGAAGCTGTTTTTCTGACTGAACAGGATGAGGGCTTGGATTCCAAAACTGGACCTTACAAATCCAACCTGTCTAATGCTTAATCTCCTATTCTGTGCTGTGGAGCTAAATATTCAGTCTCACTCTCTGGTGTGATGCCTCCCACTACAGCACACGTAGGGAAGCTTCCACAGAGGGGCCAAAGGGGGCAGAAGGCTCTGCTGGAGACAGAAAACCTATGCATAGACAACCGACCAGTTCAGCAAATCCAGCCACACTGGATCCAGAAAAAGATTCGGGACAGACTCCTGGGTCACAGGCATACCTCTCGCTCAATGTTGAATTATTCTAGAATTCTGAGGTTTCTCATCTGGTACAAATGTGCAGACCCAGGTGAAAATGTGAGAGTGATCCGATAGCCCAAAAGCACATCATGTGGCTCAGAAGGGAGAAGGTGCCCACCTGTAGAGTTTCATCGGCTCATGACAGTTTCAAGTTCAAGTACAAATGCATCTTTCCAATGAGATTCAAGGTCTAGTCAAGAAAGCAGAATCCATGCCAGACATCTCAGAAGGATGGTGTTTAATATGGCAATTAGTAACACACGTGACGGAGAGTGGAGAAGTCCTCCTAGACAGAGGGGGGTCCACAGCAAGGGCTGCTCAGAGAAGGCCACCCATTGGAACCAGAGCCAGCAGGAGACACCACACGGGTTAAGGAGATGAGATGTGCTTTCCCTTCTCCCATCTCCTCACCCTCTGATCTTCCAAGACTGCCTTCCAGTAGGCCAATTGGCAGGGAAGCCAGAGGGCAGATGAGTCCGGAAAACATACCCCGATGACCTAGGAAGAGAGAATGTGACCTCTCTTCTGTTAATTCTTTCCTGGCCCAGGAGAGAGGAATGGTGTTAGGTAGTCAGATTGTGTATATTAAGCACTTTCCTCCTTTGATATTCAATTAAACAGATTGTAGAAACTAGAGCCAGGATGCCTTTTATTTCTACATAAGTGGAGAGAATGCAGATGAAAATAGGGGCCACTTTCTGAGGGTTACCCCAAGACAGGCACCATGCTGAACACACTTTACTGATCTCTCATTAATCAGCTCAACAACCCTAGGAAGGCTGCATTATTACCTCCATTTTACTAATGAACAAATAAAAAGAAGTCTTGGAAGGACAGTCAACTTGCCCCGGGTCACACAGCTTCTTCACAGAAGACTGGGCGAGGCTTGGAGCCCACCTCTAAGCCCCAAGCCTTTGTTTTCTCTACATCAACCAAATTGCTGGACAGAAGCACAGGAGAGGGAGCGAGCCCTAGCCAGGAGTTGTTTGCTGGCTCTCTACTTACCTGTTTAGCATTAAACAGACTAACAAAGGTAAGAAAGAGAAATAGAAAAAGAAAACAGCAAAGCAGGCTGTGGATTTTGATTTAGGATAAAAGGTAATTTCAGCACAAGGTACAAATGAGAGCTGTTGCCTGTTCAAACATGTGGTCTGGAGCCTGAAGACACAGGATTCCCGTGTCCTATTCATTTGTTGTCAGATCTTACAGCCAGGGCTTGAATCCCCTGCATTTCCCTGTCCATTGCCTTTGGAGAGTTGTGTGTTCCCCCTTCTCTTCCCTGGAAAGCTGGGTTCCTCCATGGAGCATCTCTGAACCACTTGCCGATTGTGGAGAACAAAGCAGCTACAGTGTCAAGACGATGTGTTGTAATGTCAAAGGCATAATTACTGAAACCAAATGGAAACAAACAAAAAAAAGATAATTCATGTGAGGCACCCAAGTCACTCAGGCTTCTTTCTCAGAGTATCAGAATAGATTTCACTGCAACCCGGTAGAAGCAAAGTTTCTTTTTTTCATCTTTCCCAAATTATCCTCAGGCAGGGAGCATGGTGGGGAGGGGCAGGGAGGGCAGCCTGGGACCAAAGGTCATGGCCTCAGCTCTGCCTCTGACCCTGCCTGGAGGAGGCTGGGGAGGGGGCTCAGTCATCTTTTGTTCCTACTTCATTTTCAAAATACATTCTTGCAGCCACCAGGACTCTAAAGAGTATGACTGAGTGGCTCTTTGAGAGGCAGGCGGTGGCAGATGGGTAAGTGTGAAAATGGGATCTGGGATCTCACACTATGCAAAATGCACAAAACACCGCTGGAATCCAGATTTCAAGTCTCGAGCTCTCAATTTATGGCCAAATAATTGTGATTGGCATTTGTCTTTTGGAACTGAATGGACAGGAGGTCCACGAAGTGCTGGGTTGACCCTCTTTTGCAGGAACCCCTGACCCCAAACCACCTCATTTATGTTATCTTGAAGAACAGAGGCAGCAGATAAATTTGTTCCTATTTATTATAAATGATTGTGCACACAGCAGTATTTGAATTAAGAAAGCTGGAGGTCCCTTCAGCCCTACAATGGTATCTACAAGCAAAGCTTGGCTCAGCCCTCCCATTAGCAAACAAAACCAGAGACACAAAAGCAAAGGCTACTTGGCTTGATGATCCGCAACTCTGATTTGAAGGTTGTTAATTGCACAGTATTAATAACTACAGACCATGCGCCACGCATTATTCTGACTGAAGAAAATGGTTAGGAGACATGTTTTTCTCTTCAAAGGGATCTGACCTAACAGAAACAGCCCTGGGGGATGACCATAGGTTTTCCTCTATGCACAGAGATAAGCACAGAGGTCGGAGCCAGCCAAGAGCCCCTGGTCTTTCCCATCCAACTGACACAGCCCCTAACCCCAGGGAAGCCCTATTCATATGGTGAATGGAAGGAACCAACCCCATGCAGAGATGCTGGATCTTGATGGACTGATTGAAGTTTGCCAAGTAAGAAAAGATAAAAGCACATCCAGGTGGGAAACAGAATTGCCAAGGTCGGAAGGCTGGGAACAAGGAGATCAGCAGAGATAAACCCTTATTCCCTTTGAGCCATGGTAACAGCGGACCACAAGTTAGTGTGCCTATGAATAGCAGATACTTAATTATCAAGGTTCTGGGGGCTGGAAATCCAACGTCTGGTGCTGGCTGGGTCCTCTTCTGAGGTGCACACTGGTGCTCTCTCCTTGTGTCTTCACTTGGGCAAGAAAGCTCTGGGGACCCTTCCTTAAGGGGAGAAATTCCATTCAGGAAGGCTCTGCAGGAACTAATCACTTCCCAAAGGCTCCACTGCCAAATGCCATTGAGGGGGAGATAGTTTCAACCTAAGAATTACGGAGGGAGGGGCGCCTGGGTGGCCCAGTCCATTAAGCCTCAGACTCTTGATTTCTGTTCAGGTCATGAACTCCAGCTCATGGAATCGAGCCCTGAGTCAGGCTCTGTGCTCAGCCAGGGTGCTTGAGATTCTCTCTCTCCCTCTCCCCTTGCTCTTCCCTCTGTCCCTCCCCCTGCCTTCTCTCTCTATCATATAACTAAATCTTCAGTTCCTACAATACAGGAACAGTAAGAGAGCTCAGTACCAGAAGATGTGTTCACAGGGAAGGAACCTCTATGGGGGCCAGGTAATCCCCAATATCTTCCATTTTCAATACACTTTGTCTTTGAAACTTATATTCAGATGAAGGTCTTTACCTTAACTAAAATCTAAATGTCAATGATTCAAGTGCATGCCTTGAACCCCCTTACAACCAAGGATCAGATCCCCCACAGAAGGGAAAACTGCATGGGAGCAAGTTTCAGATCTTCAGCTTTTCTGAATTCTCCATTGTTTTACAACCTAAAGTAACAATGCTTTTTGAAATTTTTCTCTAAATTATTCCTATATTTATATTTAATATTTTATTTATTTTTTATTTTATTTTTTAAAGGTTTTATTTATTTATTTGACAGAGAGAGCAGCAGAGGGAGAGGGAGAAACAGACTCCCCACTAAGCAAGGAGCCTGAGGCAGGGCTCAATCCCAGGACCCTGGGATCATGACCAGAGTCAAATGCAGATTCTTAACTGATCGACCCACCCAGGTGCCCCTATATTTCAATATGTTAGACAGGCTCATCCTACATCCCAGAATCTTGCATTAGGACATGAGAAATCCTCAATTTCTATATGGCAAAACTACTTCCAGTATTTCAATAACATTTTCTTTATGACACTTTTAATACCCCAGTAATTGTTTACTCAACTTTAAGACTCAGTTTTTTGTTTTTGTTTTGTTTTATTTTGTGGGGTTTTTTGTTTGTTTTAATTTAGTTAAAACTTAAATTTTTCCTAGTCTTTGCCACAAGGCTTTGGTGAACATCACTATTCCCATGGGACACTTGAGTAAAGCGGTGGATCAAAAATCTGTCCAAGCTATTGACGGAGCAGCTAAGAGAAGGACGAACCAGAGGGCTGTCCTTCCCTTTGTCCTGATGTCTCTTCAGCATCTGAACCTGGAAGAAAAGTAAGATGACCCGGTTCAATGAAAGAATAAGGAGAAAGTCTACTAACCATTCTTTAGTATGCTTCCAGGACGTTTAATGGGGCCATTTCCTCACCTGTGTACCTAGCTTCTAAAACCAGGAAGAGAAATAGCTTGAATTCTCATCTCAGCTTCCTTGTCCACCTCGCCTGCCTTCAGAAGATGACCCAAGAGCCCGGTGGGCTTCACAGATGAGCCGCCCCCCATGGTGCCTTAAAGAACCATCACTGCTCTCCTCCAAGCGACTCCCATTGTGTCTGCAGGGTTAACTCTGGTTGGAATGCACGAGAGCAGATGACCACAGAAATCGAACTCTCCCAGACTCAGGCTGTTGATGAGTTCCTGCAGCATGAGTCACTCAGGAAAAATTAATAATGGAAATGGCTAATTTATAACTGGGCACATCCAAGAAAAGGCTGTGTGCATGTGGAAGGAATGCATAATGGTGATTTTCCTCATTAACAGTAGCACCCGCTTGGGTGATTAATCTGCCACACAAATGAACTGTTCTGAAGTATCAGAAAAGTCACCATTCTGGACCCTGGAGCAGAGGCTTGGGAGGCCATCTGTCCTTGACCACCACCTTGGGACATCCTTTCAAGTGTCTCTGTCCATCTCTCCCTGCCTTGTGGGGCACCCAGGTGCCCATCCTGATGTCAGCCGCTTGGGAACCGAGCCCTGAGCAAGCGTCTCCCCCACCTTTAACAACTGTCCTCCTTCTTCTCACTTCTTGTCTTTCTCTTTCCTTTCTACTTTTCTGCCCCCCTCTCTCTGTCCTTTCCCTCCTCCATCTTTTGCACTGTGTCCTTTCTCTGCTTTTCCAACCTCTGGAATAGTCTCTCACTCTGTCATCTGTCTGTCTTCACTGTTCTTCAGTGTTTCCCTCTTCCTTCTTTTAGTTCCCTCTCGCTTCGTTTCTCCCTCCAGCAGTAGTCTTTGTAGGCACCCTTGGCATAAAACTGAGCCTCAGAATCCTAGAAGTGCAAGGACCTGTGGTACTGAGCTTCTTAAACCCTAATGTGCTCATGAATTACCCTGAGATACTGTTGACACGTAGGTTCTGTTCCACTTGGTCTGGGCTGGAACCCGGAATTCTACAGTTTTCCAAAGCTCCCAAGTGATGCTGGTGCTGAGGATCCTGAGTGCCATGCTGGGAGTACCAAGGACTTTATGTCAAGTGCATCACTGAACAGAGCAGGAGACCAGGCTCCCTGGAGGATAGACTTGAGAAGGGAGCCCTGTATTCAGGGAGCTGCTGGCAGGGTGAGGAACTCCCTTGCTCTCAGAGCCTACTAACTTTACCTAAGTCCACAAGACAGCAAATTCTCCCTCCTTATTCAAAGCTGGCTTCTCCATGATGGGCTTTCATCATCTTATCTTCCACTTAGGCTAGAGACAACCCTATTTTCCAACTTGATGCAAGGAACAGACATCTTAGACTCAGTTCTGGGTTCAAATCTCAGTTCTGATATATACCATCTTTTTGAAATTGAACAAGTCATCCAACTTCTTTGGGCCCCGGTCTTTATGTTTAAAAAATCATTAGTATTTTCCTCTCAAGGCCATTGTGGGAATCTGCAAGTAATGTGCAATAAGAACCCAGCTCAGGGCCGGCACTCCAGAAAATCATAATCTTATCCACCTTCTCCTTCTCAAAGCCATAGGTTTTATATTGGCCAATCTCATTTCTAATGTGCACACCTGTCCTTCTCAGGGAGAGGCATGATGAAGGACGTGGCACCTGCCCCTTTCACTTCTGAGAGTAGCACATGAACCATATGCATTCATATTCAGCCTTCCATGAGTCATCCAAAAATGAGAAGCATAGGGCCCAGACAGCCTAAGTGATCTTCCCAGACCCATCCCACACATTTGTGCTTCTTCAGGCTAGGATTTAAGTTCTTGGCTCCCCAACTGGGACTTTTCCTGCTGTGGCCCATGGGCTTCCAGCTCCAAATTCCCTTTGAACCCTGGTGTCTTCTTGTCACCTTCTCTAAGGATCCCAACAAAATTCCATACTTTCCCTGCAAATAACAATCCACATCCTGGTCTACATACTGTAGTCCAGTCAAACCAAAGTAAAGAGTTAAAAGTCCAAAGATAACTTCACAAGGACATTTAAACACCTGGTACTCTGGTATGCTTTTCAAAAGTGAAAATTACCAATCCTCTAGCAAAATTCTGTTGGTCTCTGTTATTAATTTTGCTGTGATTACCAATCATTTTCACTTGAACCATTTTGCCCTGCCTCTCCCCCCCCCCACACCCCGTATGCCTATTTAACTTCATTTCTCCAGATGAAATGACTTGCTCCTTTTAGTCACACTCCTACACTACCAGATGACATTAGCCAGTTAAGGAAACTGCTAGGCTGTCGGCAGTTTTTAGGGTTTCAAGGGGGAAGGGAGGTGGGTATTTTTTATTTTTATGTCCAACCCTAGAAGTCATATAGGGACTTGGAGTTTGCAGGTCTTTGGTTCTTCCTAATACAGCAGAGTATCTGAGTGTGCCGTTTCTCCTTTGCCTGGGCGTTTTTTTCTTGAATAGTCTAAAAACCAGAGCGAGGCTGAGAGATGCAGCAAGTGTCAGGGGCGGTGCTGGTGAAGGGGCAGGGCTTTATTCCTACGCTCAGATGCGCTGCACCCTGTGTGGGGCATGAGGTAGGAAAGTCATTCTTGCCTTCGAGCTTCACTGTCCTCAACCGGAAGATGGAAGATGACCCTCCTTGTCCCCAGGGTGGCTGTGAAGGTTATTTGACTGTATGGATGTCATGTAGCTAGCGTGGTATTTGGTAGAGAGAGATGCTTAATTCTTACATAGATCCTTCTCTGGCCCTGGACCCCCATCCACCACTCAGGCCGCCACTTCCTCTCCTGTGGCCTCTGTTCTCCTATCAGTGTGGCATGTTTGCTGAGCTTAGTTAGGCCAGGATTGAACATATGACCCTGGTCTATGACTCACTCCAACAAAGTTCATGCTCATGCCCAAATCATTTTGGCGTGTGTGTGTGTGTTTTGTTTTGTTTTGTTTTTTTGCTTCGTTGTTTCGTTTTTATGATATCCACCATTAAGCTGAATATGTTTACATTCTGATTTCAGAAGGCAGGAAAGGTAAGATGTTCACTTAAATTTAATTATAGGCCATCGAGTGATTAAAACAGATGGTTTTAGAGAATATGTTGTAGTATGTGTTTTTTTTTCTTCCTTTCTTTCTTGTATTTATTTATTTTTTTAAGAGAAATCAACAATAGGGTTTTGCCAGCCTTCTTTTGCTGGGTTTCTTCTTGTCACTTGGATTTCTTTTTCTTTCCTTTTCTCTTTTCTTAATTCCTTTCTGTCTTTCTTATTTTCCAAAAGGCTCTGGATCCCTGCCAGTTATTATTATAAGATGAATGTGTTGGCTTTGAGCCAAGATGCCAATAGTTAAGCAAGGCATCAGAATGGATGGTTTCTCTCCTTCCCTCAAACACCCCCCCACCCCCACTGTGGCTTGTGGGAGGAGTGACCAAGAGCTTCTGCTCTCCAGTTTCTGCAAATGTACTGTTATTGTCGGGAGAACAGGGTCACAGGGATATAAAAGGCACGATGATTGGAAAAGGTGAGTGTGAAGGATGTTTAGGGTCTTTTCTTAGGAGTTATTTTGGGAATCCAGTGAATCATCTTCATCGAGATCTGACAGAGGTGGAAGGCAGGCCCGCTGAGTGCCGTGATCTCAATGTGGGGCATGCCACTTGCAGACAAACCAACGTCAGGGAAAGGGAGAATGGAATGTCAAGAAACATCATTCATCCTTTGCCTTCATTAAAACTTTTCAGCCCTCACGTCACAGAAAGGGGCCTTCCGAATGAAAATCCTGAAAAGGGATGCATGCATTTTCCAAGAATATGGTCACAAATTATCACAGACTTAGTGGCTCAAAACCACACACATTTATGATCTTATAGTTCTGGAGGTCAGAAGTTCTGCTATGAAGGTGTTGGCAGGGAATTCTTTCTGGGAATTCTGAGGGAGAAAATCCCTTGCCCTTCCCAGCACCTGGAGGTGATACACATTCCTGGCTGTGTGGCCCCTTCCAGCAATGACATTGCTCTAACCTGCCTGCCTCCTTGATAACATCTCCACACTCTCTGATCCCAGGGTCATATCACCTGCTTCCTCTGAGCCTCCTGCTTCCTTGCTGAGAACCCCCCCCCCATTACATTTGGCTTACATGGATAATCCAGAATTATCTTCCCATTTCAAGATTATTAACTTAATCACAACCACAAAGTGCCTTTCACCATGGAAAGTACCATCGCCACAGGTTTCCAGGATAGGACATGACTAACATTGAGGAGGGGGTATTATTCTGTCTACGAGAAGGGGCCTTGCTGATTCTCACTTCCTGGCCCCACAGTAATTCATACAAAGCCCAGAAATGTGAGGTTCCACTTTGGCTACAGTCCTGGAGAAGCTACAATATCCCTCTAATTTAGCCAAATGGCAACCTGGTGTATGTTCAGGGTCTGGTTCTTTAACCCTACGCTCTGTCCCTGATGCCTGAATTTCTGCCTATAGAAATTCAGGCACAGGCATGTCAGGACTTGGGAGAACTGACCCCAACCCCATCCACATCTAGTCAGCTGCACCTGTCATGGCTATAGCTTGCCTTGACTTCTTCCAGACATCATTGGTCTATCATTCACTTTGCCTCCTCTCTGCTTCTCTGATCCACCCTCTCCCTCCTGAGTGCATGCTAGCCCAGACATTGGAGAATAAGTAGACACATCCCAATATCCAGAATGACCTTAGGACAAAAAATAAAAGTGCCTAAGGACTAATTCCAAACTACGTCCGGGCACCCTGAGATTTGCTCTTCCCCATAACATCGTTACTGGGATAAAAGAGCAGAATAATTAAAAGAACCCACCAACTCCACCATTCCCTCATTCTTTCTTCCCTTGCTGTTGTATTGATTTCCACAGAGGTGGTATCTGTAATCTCAATTGCTTTCAATAGAAGTGTCACAAAATCTTAAAATGTAATTGTATGAAAATCATAAAGAACATCATATATGCAGGGAAGTCATATTCAATGCCATTTAAAACACATAACATGCAGAATCTCAATCATCCTGGATTTTTAAGCAATGTGGTTTTTTTTAGTGAGAAAATTAATATATTAGCAATTCATAAATAGTCAAATCAGGGACAAAGAAGAAGAAAAAGAAGGAGGAGGAGAAGGAGAAGGAGGTGGGAAGAGGAGGAAGAAAAGAAGGAGGAAGAAAAAGAAGGAGAAAGAGGAGAAGAAGAAGAAAAGGAGGAAGAGAAAAAAAGAAGAGGAGGTGGAGGAGGGGGAGGAAGGAGGATGACTAGAAGGGGGAGGAAGAGGGGCGGGAAAGTGAAGAGTAGGAGGGGGAGGAAGAGGGGCGGGAGAAGAAGAAGAGGGACATTAAGTCTTGCAGGAGATAGGAGAGAGTAGGTTTCCAATGCTAGGAAATAGGGTTATACCTAGAAATGTGTCTGTTTCATATGTAAACTCTAAATTATGCTTCTGCAATAACCTTTGCTCAATGGAGATATTAAAACTTCATAGTTTGAACATTTTTCGTACAACTGAATAAACAAAGAATATTATTTATAAGACTCCCCGAGGAAAAGCTTAATATCTCTTCATTATTCAGGATGTGTGACTTAAATTATTTTTTCAGGTCTCCAAACGAACAAGACTGCTGGTCTTTCTGATGTTCATGGATGTTAGAATATGGTGTGGAAGCTAAAGTTAGAGCTTACTCATGGAAAGAGAATGATATGGTTGTTTTTGCAGGGAGGGAAATTTGGGGATCATTCTGTGGCATTCTCATATTCTCCATTTTGTTCACTGTGTCTTAGAGTGAGCAGAAGAGTCTATGGGGCTCCCTTTAAAGACAACAAAGGAGAAGGGAATTAAGGTGCTCTGCCAGCCCTGCAGCCAGCCTTGGGAGGCAGGAGGCACAGAGTTTAGACAGGAAGAGGGTACAGAAAGGGCAGGCACGTAAGAACAAAACAGAGGTGATGTTGGGCTACAGCTGGGAATTGGTAGGCAGTCAGAAGGTGCTTGGTAAGTACCTGCTGCCTTCCATTTGTCCTTCCTATGTCTCTTCCTGCTTCTCTGACTATTTTCTTTGTGTCCTGGCTTGTCCTTTGTGAACAGAGGATGATTTGTGGCCTGGGACCGTTGTTCATCTCCTGTTTCCTTCCACACAGAGGATGCCTATTAGGCTCCAGAGAGCTAAAGAATGAATGAATGACAAGAATTCCTTGATAAACACTTGTCCTGTTATGTTTCAGTATGTCTGACCCCAAATAGATGATCCATATGAGCTACTAATATACAGCCCTTGTCCATACAAAGTTTCCTTCCCTGCACAGTTTTAGGGTGTGTGGCTAAGCAAGTTGACAAAATGGGGTTTATGAGGAATATGAAATGGCACCAGGGACATTTTCAGTATGATGTACTGAATTGACCATCTGGGTGATAATTAAGCTCAATTCCTCAGCTCCTAAATGGAAAACTGGTCGCTAGAATTAAAACTTCATAATTTGTCAATTGCTCATGATTGATCTGAAACTATTCGATTTAATCAATTATAAAGACATCTTCTTTATCCCTCACCATGTATAATCTGCGGTTCAGATATTTTCAATCCATAAATGGAGAGATGCATTCCAACTTATTTTTGTTTTAAAGAAGACCTGGGAAGATACATGTTAGGATCCTGTTGGACTGAATCTGTCCTCCGCCCCACTCAGAGCTTCTGTTTGTCTTTGTGCACACACATAATCTCTTTTATAAATCCCTGATCTTACACCTGTTAACTGAGGTAGGGGTCCTCACTCCCATGTTTGACACCATCTTTTCTTATAGGGTCTTTATTGTGGCTTTCTCATCTGGCATAAGTCCATATTTCTTGAACTTTTGGTCTCTCTAAAACTGCTTTCTATTGACAAAGGAGGAAAATTGGCAAGGAACTCAAAACACACTCAAGACATCCACATTTGAAATTCCACTTGGTCTCATCACTTCTTTTCTCTGCACCTGGTTTTTCCCTTTGCATCAGTGAGTAGGTCAGAATAGACCTGCCCAGGGTCCTTTCCTCCCCTGCCACCACCACCTTTCTACAAGGGAAAGTTCTTTCAAAAGAGCTTGCTTCTTTCACAGGTTTCCTGTCTAAACCTTTCAACAATTGAATCTTTTCTGTCACTTTTTTGGGAGGAAAAATAAACCATATTTCTTGACAATCAGAAAAAAAGTATTTCAAAAACAACCCTGATTATTTCTCTGCCCTCTTGTTGAGATGGCAAGTATTGGGAATGGAAACAGAAGACATCAGAGGATCTGAATTTGAGCAGGTCATTATAATTTGCTTCTTCTCTTCTCAAAATGTAGAAAAGGTACTTACCCTGGCCTCCTGCAGAGTAATTTTTGGACAATTCCAAAGGAGGACATGTGCCAAGAGAGTCCACGGCCCAGAGTCACTTAAATGATAGTAGCTGTCTCCAGTCTGTATCTCTATGAACTGTGGGATCACTGGAAGTCACATATTTGGTCATACCATTTCCTGTATCCCCTCCACCTTCAGGATGGCAGCTGCTCCCCTTCTATCTTCAGCTTCATCTCCTACATCTTCCCAATCCAACAAGAACCCTGTTCCCCAGTCACAGAACCATCTTATGGTCTTGGACAATGTCATACTCTGTATACTTCAGAGGCTTTTATATGCTTTTTCTCTGCCTGTAGTCTCCATTCCCACTCTTCCCATCTGGTTAAATACTTCTTTTCCTTTTAGTGACTTAGTTTGTAAGAAAACCTGCTCCCCATCTTTTCATGGAAACAACAAGAAGAAGACATTACAAATATAGTTGAATTCTCCTGGTCCTCCTCACTCATCTCTCTTCTTTATCTCCCCAAAAGTAAACACTCTCCCCCAACATGGTGATTATCAGTCCCTTGAGTAGTTTTTATGAATGTCTAAATATGCATGTTGCCACAAAATATATTGTGTTCAGCATGTTTAAAAATTTATGTTTATGTTATCATAATATGTGCTTATTTTTGCAACTGTTTTTCATTGAATACAAGGGCAAAATCTCTGCAAAAACCGAAGGATCAAAATATCTGAAAACCAAAATTTTTCTCCATAGTGTGTTCGGCAGAAAAAAAAAAAATCTATCTTAACCTGAATCCTTTAGGTGGCAAAACATGACTGGAATTGATGTGTAGTGATTCAATATTCATATATTTTTATCTGTAGAAGTATTAGTATGTTTGGTTTTATACTGCTGGCCCCGATTCTTTGATGGTGTTATTAAAATAGAGATACATCGGGGTGCCTGGGTGTCTCAGTTGGTTAAGCGACTGCCTTCGGCTCAGGTCATGATCCTGGAGACCCGGGATCAAGTCCCACATCGGGCTCCCTGCTCAGCGGGAGGCCTATTTCTCCCTCTCTCACTCCCCCTGCTTGTGTTCCCTCTCTGGCTGTGGTCCTCTCTGTCAAATAAATAAAATCTTTAAAAAAATAATAATAAAAAAAAATAAAATAGAGATACATGTCTCTCTGAAATTAAAAAAAAAAAATAATGCCAAAACACATCTGGCTCCCAATAGTTTTGGAAAAGAAATTTGGACTGGGATGTTTTTGACATCAATTTATGTTGATTAATGAAGCTCCAGTGCATTAATTTCAACAGCTTCAAGAGCGTGATAAGATGACACTGTATGATATGGTTCAGTTTACTTATTCAGTCTCTGGTTTGTAGACATTTAGGGTATTTCCAATTTTTGACAATTTTGAACAGTGCTGCAAAAAGATTCTTGTACATGAATCCCTGTGCAATGAAAAGGAATGGTCTAAATTAGCTATTACCAATTGTTCTCCAAAATGGCTCTTCCAATAGAGGCATGAGCAGGTAGGACACAGAAGACTCCTGCGCTCCTCATCCTTGCAAACATCTGGGATCTGTGGTCTAGAAAATGGTCAACATTTGTATATTCTCCATACATGCTCAAAATGAACACTTTACTCCCTAATTCTGAGAGTACAAGTTTCTATATTTTTCATTATATTACACTTAGTAATTATGTTGTTCAAATATTCTAGATCTTTATTATTTTGCTCCTGAGACATCAGTTGTGGGAGAGGTATATTAATTTCTCCTGCTGTGATGTAAGATTCTTCAGCTTTTTATTGCAATTCTGTCATTTCTGTTATATAATTTGAGGATTTATAATTGGATATATGTAACTTCTGAATTGCAATACCTTCCTGATGCATTCTTGTTCCCTAGAATGCTTTTGGACTTCAATTTATTTTCTTGATATTAAAATAGCTACACCATCTTTCTTTTGGTTAGTTTCGCCTAATATATATTTTCTCAACCTTTTACTTCCAAGTCTAATAAGACATTATGTTTCTCTCTTTCTCACTCAATCTGAAAACTTATGTTTTTATCTGGAAAGTTAAACATTTCCATTTATTATGATGACTGATAGATTTGGATTTATTTATAATGTCTTATTTTATGTATTCTATTTTTTCATTTTTTCCCTTCTATCTCTTTATTAGATTGATGAAATATTTTCTGTTTCCTTTTACCCCCTATGAGTTATAACTTAGCCATTCTATTGCCATGTTTATATATTTTTTTTTAGTCAGACACACTACAAAATTAAAAAAAATCAGTATCTTTCTACATTTCTGGATCAAGAGAGAGACCCTCATTTTAAGTATTATTGTTCAAAATTGTAACGTCACGTTATTTCTAGATGTGTGTGTATGTGTGTGTATGTTCATTAATGTGTGTCATTCTGTCATGCACCTTTTAGTTATTCTTTCAGCAAGGTTCTATTTCTGGTGTATTCTTGTTTGAAAAGGTATTTATATCACCTTTATACTTGCATGACAGTTTGGCTGGTTATAGAATTCTTGATAGACTCTTCCTCTCTCCAGCAATTTAAAGATATGATTACCTATCTCTGCTGTAACTCAATTGACTGATGTTATTGTGGGTTACCCATGGCATAAAACATCTGCCCTCTGGTTGACAAATTCATCTGATTCGAGTCTTCTGTTTGACTTATCCCTCGGGTTTTAAATCTCACAATCTGATTTTTACTTTTATAATATATGTTTGGCTCCTTATTACATTTTCTGTTCTTTTTATGAGTATCTAGTTCTTTTGGTTTCTGAATTTTCATTTTTCTCAGCTATTGTTTGATCTTTATTAGATTGCCTTTTTTTTTACTGAATTTCATTGATATATTGTCTGTCCTGTGAGAGATGCCACTTCCCAATAATACCAAAATAATTCTTCATTTGTTTGATCTCACATCACACATATACAATACTCTCAGACCACAGAGACCTACGCCATTGCCAACAACATAATTAGTAAGCAACTTAAGACTTTACTTACAGCTATATTTAACCTTTTACCTTCCCACTTTATTTTAGACCTTTTGTATGTATTGCATCTATATACTTGAAATAGCATTACCATTTCTGTGCTCAATGTTCATTCATATGTTAAATAATTTAAACTGTATCACACACCCAAATGTTTGCCATTTCTGCAGTTCCAAGATTTCCTCTAACAGCAATCATTTGCTGTCACTTTAAACAATTTCCTTTAGCAATCACTTAAAAAGATATTTACCAATCACACATTTTCTTAGTTTACCTTTATCTGGGAATGTCTCTATTTCACCTTTATTCCTCGTGGGTGTTTTGATTAGATATAAAATTTTGGGTAGATAGTTCTTCTCTTTCAACAACTTAAAAAAATATTGGTTGTACTGCTTTCTGATTCCAACAAAATTCCTGAGTACGACATAATGAATTATATAGAACTCTGTACTTTTTAAACTAAAGATTAAAAGTTGCTCTATTTCTGATAGAAAATTCCCTCATTTTGATTTTTTTATATGTAATTATTCCCCCCTCTAATTGCTCTACAGATTTCTTTCTTTTTGGTAATTTATTTTAGTTCTCAGCATTTTGCCTTGTTTTGTTTTTCTTTTTGTTGTTTGTTTTTCTCCTGTTAATCTTCTAAGTTTTTATTTAAATTCCAGTTAGTTAACATGCAGTGTAATATTAGTTTCAAGAATTCATGATTCAATACTTCCATACAACATCCAGAGCTCATGAGGACAGGTAAGGTTCTTAATCCTCCTCCACTGTTCCCCCATCCTACACCCGTTTCCCGGGTAACCAACAATTTGTTCTTTGTAGTTAAGAGTCTGCTTTTTGGTTGGGCTCTCTCTTTTTTCTTTTACTCATTTCTTTTGCTTCTTAAATTCCACATATGAGTGAGATTTATCTTTGGTATTTATCTTTGACTGACTTATTTTGCTTAACATAATACTTTTAAGCTCCATCCACATTGTTTAAAATGGTAAGATTTCATTCTTTTTGGTGGTTGAATAATATTCTTATACACACACACACATATATATAGGAAGATACAAATATAAAAATATATATTTATATACCACATCTTCTTTATCCATCCATCAATCGATGGACACTTGGGCAGTTTTCATATTTTGGCTATTTGTAGATAATGCTGCTATAAACATTGGGGTTCATGTATCTCTTTGAATTAGTATTTTTTATTCTTGGGGTAAATACCTAGTAGTATAAATGTGGGGTCATAAGGAAGTACTATTTTTAAGTTTTTGAGAAAACTCCATATTGTTTTCCAGAGTGGCTGCACCATCCTGCACCCCCACCCACAGTGCAAGAGGTTCCCCTTTCTCCACATCCTTGCCAATACCTGTTTTTTCCTGTGTTGTTGATTTTAGCCATTCTGATAGATGTGAGGTGATATCTCACTGTAGTTCTGATTTGTATTTCCCTGGTGATGAATGATGCTGAGCATCTTTTCATGTGTCTGTTGACCATCTACATGTCTTCTTTGGAGAAATGTCTATTCATGTCTTCTGCTCATTTTTTAACTGGATTATTCATTTTGGGGTATTGAATTTATATTCAGTTTTCACATTGTAAACCATATTTCTAGACATGATTTTCTTTCAGTTTGCCATGTTTTACTTTTGCTGGACTTCCTGAATCTAGAAATGCATACCTCAGAATTAAGGATGATTTTGCAGCCAGTGTTTCTTTTTATTTACATACCTATTTCTCTTCTTCTAGGCTTCCAATGACATGAAATCAGAGCCTTAAAACTTTTCCATGGGTCCCTGTGTCTCTGCTCATTTTTTAAAGAGTTATCTATTTATTTAAGAGAAAAAGAGAGAAAGACTGGGGGGGAGCATATGAGTAGGGGGAGGGGCAGAAGGAGAGAAGCCATTAGCAGACTCCCCGCTGAGCACTGAGCCCAATGTAAGGCTTGATCTCATGACCCTGGGATCATGACCCAATCCTAAATCAAGAGTCAGATGCTTAACAAACTCGGCCACCCAGGTGCTCCTCTTCTCATTTTTAAATTCTTCTCTCTGTTCTTCAGACTGTGTGATTTCTATCCATCTTCAAGTGCACCAATTTTTTCCTCTCTCTTCTTCGTTCTTCTACTGAGACCACTCAGCGAATTCTTCTATTTTCTGTATTGAATTTGTCAGTTCTAAAATGTCCATTTTTTCCCTTTTTATTTCTATTTTTCTGTTCCTTTAACTTTACATTTATTGTTATAGTTGTTTCAAGAGTGTTCATCTTTGCTTCAGGGATGATATTATAATAGCTGCTTTAAAGATTTTGTCTGATAATTCCAGAGTTGGCATCTGATGATTGTCTTAGCCCTTTGGGATTGGTCAGATGTTTTGTTTTTTGTTTGTTTGTTTGTGTGCTTGTTTGTGTTGCTTTTGTATATCAAATAACTTTGGAGGATATCTTGGACACTGTGAATACTATTTTGCAAGACTCTGGATACTGCTAAAGTCCCCTGAATGAGGTTGATTTTTGTTTTGTTTAAGCAGGCAATCACGTGATTCACCTAGCCCTGCAAGTTCTATCCCACCTTCTGTTGCTAATGTCAGTTAAGTGTTCAAAGCCTTTGCTCTGTTGTTTGGATTTGCCTGCACATGTACCCCCAGGGCTTAGTCTGGGTTTTAGTCTATGGTTTATTTCAGAGACCAGATCCTAGAGCCTTTGCTAGGCTTCTTTGGCTCTGCCTCACCCAAGTGCTTCCCAGGAGTGAATGGTGGGCTTGTGCAGGTTCATACATAGAAAACAGGTGTCCCTTTTTCAGACCCCTGCTTTTCAAATGTCTCTCCACAGAGAAGCAGTGGCCCCAGTCCCTTCCCAGTCCCTCTGGCCAGAAAGATAGGCTTCTTTCTAGATTTTAGTCCTGCCAGGCTGTTGGTTAATTCCATGTGACTGGAATTCAGTTCACGGAGGTGAGAAAAGAAACCAAGAGTTTTCTCCAAACTACAGGGACCCCTATTCTTAGCACCCCGTTGGCAGAGAGCAGGGTCTCATCTTAGGGTTTGAGATGCCTCGGATGTGATGTTGCTTTTGTGGCTGTACAGTTCTGCTTCTGAGGTTGTGCTCAGAACATGACTAGGAGAGAGGAATGTCTTCCTGAAAATGGGAGTGGAAATTTCTCCCATACTCTCTGAAACGTGACATTTTACTGTCTCTGCCCTCTAGCTATAACTAGAGGGTTTCCACAGTTTTCTTTTCCATGCCCACTGCACATCTGGTGATGAGCCCCATCCTTTAATCTAAGCACAGAAATGGAAGAAGGGGGGAATATCAGCGAATATCATTCCTGTCATGGAAAGTTATTCACATATTTATTTTAGTTTATAACCCCCTGTTACTGTTCAGTTTCCAAAATCTTCAGGTAGTTTTATTTGTATTCTGTTCAAAAATTTAATTGCTTCAGACTATAGTTGACTTATTCCATGTTATTCTGGAAACGGGAGAAAGATTGATTTATATTACATGTTTAGGAATTGCTTTGAAAAGTTTTGATCTAGTTTTGCTTTTAGCTATATAAAATATTTCTGTGGCTCCAAAGGAAAAATGACAGAACAGAGTTGTTATGGGTCAAACTATGTCCCCTTCAAATCAATATATGGAAGCCCTTATTCCCAGGACCTTAGAATGTGACTGTATCTGGAGGCAGAGATCTTAAAGAGGCGACAAAATTAAAATGAGGTCTTGAGAGTGGTCCATGATCCAGTTTGACTGGCACCCTTGAGAAGAAATTTAGACCCAAAGAGACATGAGGGAGGTGTTGACGTGGAGAGAAGATCATGTGGAGACAGGAGGAAGGTGCTCTCTGCAAGGAGAGAAGCGTCAAGAAACCAACTTACCGACGTCTTGATCTTGGACTTCCAGCCTCCAGAGCTGTGGGACAATACACTTTTGTTCTTGCAGTCCCCCACCCTGTGCTACTTCATGACAGTCACCCTAGCAAGCTGAAACAAAACGACTGGTTCCCAACGTCCTTTCTTCTGGCCCATTCCCCATTTGCTCAGTGTTAGTACTACTTGCCTTTCTGCCTGCCATGATCTTCTTTCAGGATTTGTCTCTTCGTTATTTACAACAACATCTCAAATTTGGTAGTTTTTTCTTCTTTCTTTTTTTTTTTTAATGAGGTCATGGACACGTGTTTTTATTTTATTTTATATTTTTATTTTTTGTTGCCATATATTCTCTTTCTTTTTATTATGTTCGGTTAGGCAACATATAGTACATTAGCTTTTAATGTAGTGTTCAACAGTAAATTACTTGTGTATAACATCCAGTGTTCATCACAATACGTGTCCTCCTTAATACCCATCACCTGGCTACCACATCTCCCCACCATCTCCCTTCTGTGATCCTCAGTGTTTCCTAGAGTCCAGTCTCTCATGACTTCTCTCCCTCTCAGGTTTCCTTCCAAAGATACAGATGTAGATGTAGTGAAAAGATGGAACGTGTGTACCCCAATATTCATAGCAGCAATGTCCACCCACAATAGTCAAACTGTAGAAGGAGCAGATATGCCCTTCAGCTGATGAATGGATAAAGAAGATGTGGTCCATATATGCAATGGAGTATTACATCGCCATCAGAAAGGATGAATACCTACCATTTGCACTGACATGGATGGAATGGGAGGGGATTACGCTAAGTGAAATAAGTCAAATTTGGTAATGTTCTACTTAATTTTATTCATGAAGACACTATTAGGACTGGTGAGCAGGAAAGTTGGTCTCTGACACAATGCTACATAGCCCACGTGCCTCCTGCTACATTGCACTGCTAAGTAAAACTTGCACGGAAATCAGAGAGGAAGGTAAATGAACAGGTGTAAGGCTTCCTGCATTCTCATGTAACTGCTGCTCAAAACCTTAAGCTTAAGAGTAATGAAAATATGTCATTTTAATTCACCAATCTTTTTTTTTTCCCCAGACTGTGGTTCATGTAGCCAGGGTGGTGCAGATCCTTTCCTGAAAATTTTGACAAACTCCAAGCACCATTGAGTAACGTGAAGGGCTCTCAGTGGGACCTTGTTATTCTGAACATGAACACAAAGCCATTCCATACAACACAATACAACTTGATTTTGTATGGCACCCCATTCAAGTAGGAACCCCAATGGAAGCTTACGCATCCTGTTTTTAATCAGATTTGAGTGAGTTAATTTCAAACACACAGGCACTTTTGCCTAATGCAACCTGCATTTGAAGAAAGGTTCCTTCGTGACAACTGAGTGAGAGAATAACAGGGGTTTTATTCTGACTGTAACTCAAAAGGCCACATTTTGCCTCTGATGAGGGTACATAAATACCACCTCGGGGAGGGTGAGTGATGGGTGGCATGCGATTTTCATTTTGCCCCTCTATGAAGTACTTACGTGCTAAAATTATAGTATTGAATAACAACAAAAAAATGCCAAAAATGCCTTAGTTTTTTTTTTTTCCTTTTTTCTTGGGGAAAAAAAAAATGTTCTGTTTATCCTCCCATGACAGAAAGGCAGCTTGGTAAAGTGAAGTAAACGGGATAGAGGTACCTGGCTTTTTGCCCTAGGGTCTGCCAACTAAGTGACCAACATTTTGTCCTTGGACAGCTTTTTTCCCCTTGCATTTGTTTTCTAAACCCTAGAGAAGGAAAGGTCCATGCTTTGGCGTACACACTCTTTGTCACTCCTGTTTATTAACACAGATCCCTGCTGAGCTTCTCCTATTTAGGCTTGGTCTCTGAGTACTTAGGAGAATCCACTGATCCATTACACTTAGGTTACAGATACTCCAAGTGAAGCTTCTGTTTGAGCAGACATTTTGAGCTAAAGATCACGTCTGGGAATCGGGAGAGGAAGGATAGGATTAACACATAGGGTTGATAGCAGAAATAGAGCTTCCTTAGCCTGATAATTTGGCTTTCCTTTTAGGTGACCAACAGGGACTAAATAAACAGCAGTGGGGCAGCCTCTTAACAGGCAGATGTGCCTATTAATCTAGAGCGTGAATCACACAGATAAGAAGTAGCGGGATAAGCATTTGACCTTAGTTGGTCTTGTTCTAGTATAAACCTGTTTAGCCACAATGCTGTTTTACCTTACAATTTAAGGTAGGAGCCCTCTGCCTCCAGGTCTGCGTCCTTAGACACTCTTAGCATTACTGATTTCCTTCCATAACTGTATAGTTTAAAGCTGGAGAAGCAGCAGATTCTTCTCTGAAAAATCATCTCCCTCCCACACCCTTGCCAGTGCAGCCACGGCAAGGATCCTCGCAGGTGGGCAATGTGCATGCATATTGTCAGCAGTTTGGTCTGCATCTTTCAGGCAACAGGAACAATGGGTTATATTTATCCTACAGGAAATCTTCGACTTCTGTTTAAGTGTTACTTCATTTTCTCCTTCCTTAGAATCCTAATTCTCTCCATTACTGTGGAGCAGGAGAGCGGTGACCTGTCTGAAGACCTTGTATCCTTAACTGAAGCTGACTATCAGTTGTCTTCATTAACAAATTAAGGGTAGGTGGAGACTCCGCAGAGCCTTTCACCCCTTCAACTATTGACCCCCTCTCCCTAGTCCCAGTCTGTGCCTGCTGACTCAAGCCCTGCCCTAGATCCTGACCCTTGGGAGAAGTGATCTTGTATGGCTCCATGGCCATTCATGTTGGCTCGTGTTTTCACAAGCTTTGATCATTAGCACTTTATAATGTGGCTGTTGGCTCACTCCCAAATCTCATTCTAGCTTATTTGCCTTCTGGCCCCTTTGAGCCAAATACCAACATCCCAACTGGGCCCAGCAGCTTAGAATCCAACCCAAGCCACTGGCCCACTCTACCTCTGATCCCTACAGATGGGGTTTCCTTAGATAATACCTTCCAACTGTTACCCTAATAATCTTCCAAGAATTAATCCTAAATCTTTGGAAAGGGAAAAGTCAAAAACACTGACCTAATAGACTCTCTTTGGGGAATTGTATGTTTTTTCCCAACACGACCGACCAATATTTCAATTCTCCAACACCAACTGGGTGTCCAATAATTTGATTCAATTCTGACAGTAACTACCTAAAGTTGGTGCAGACCCCACAGAGTAAAGGCTCAGCCCCAGCAGACTTCCCTCATTTTAGAGGTCAGCTTCAAGTGGAATCTCTAGACCACCCACACTTCTACCCAGCTAACTACAGATGGGCGTGTTCCTGCAACCCCCTACTCAGGTTCCATAATCTGCTAGAACAACTCACAAAACTCAAGAAAGCATTCATGATTACTGGTTTATTATAAAGAATACAACATAGAAACAAATAGATGCATCAGAGAGGGTGTTAGGGGAGGGGTGCAGTAGGCGCAGTAGAGAGTTTTCATGCCTTTTTAGGGTGCTCCATCCTCCCAGAACATCCTTATGTTCACCAGCTCAGAAGCTTCCCAGACCCCATCCTTTAGAAGTTTTGGGGGAGATGTCAGTGTATAGACGTGATTGATTGAACCATTAGCCACTGGGACCTAACTCAGTCTTCAGCTCCTGTCCCTTCCAGGGGAGATCAAGGGGTGCAGTGACAGTCCCAATCCTCAGGTCCTGACTTGGCCTTTCTGGAAACCAGCCCCCATACTGAAGCTATGTAATCTCCCTCATCCCCTGAGTCATCTCAATAAAATATAAAACACTCTTTTATTACTCAGGTGGGTTTTAGGAGCATTATTATTTCAGAAATGGGGACAAAGATCAATTAACAAAAAAAAAGAAAAACATTATGATATCACAGAAACCTAAAAAAAAATTTAAAGTCATGATAAATTCAACCTAGCCAAGATTTCAGAGAGGAACTTATGCCGTTGGTGAGAGGAGAAACACTTCTCCAAACTGCAGGACCTCGGGGCTGCAAGAACGAACAGGGGTTCAATGGAGGATCAAGCACAGTTGTGTTGAACACGGAGATTTTGTCAGTCACCAGGAGTTCCTGAGGACCTATTGTATATCAAGTGCTAGTCAAAGCTGTGAGATTACACCTGGGAGCAAGATAAAGGGCCCATCTTCCAGCAGCTATGGTCTAGTGCAGGAGACATGCAATTCTTGTTCTGTGCCCTCATGTTGCCCTACGAGACTCCTTCCAGCAGCAGGGTGAGGCATCTCTGAAAGAATATGTGGGTGAGAGGAATAAGTGCCAGAGGGAAGTGCCAGGAATTGAAAAAGGAAGTACTGAATCCATCAATGACACCTAATGGGAAGAAATAGGGTGATTGACTTGGAAGTCCAAGACATGTATCTCAGTTCCTTCTATCAAGCCACGAGAAGTCCATATGAACTTGGTCCCCTCTGAGAGCCACCGCCACCCTTTAAGGTCACTACTGAGGAAAGAGGGACACCAATTCCACCATCTGTCCAGATCTCCCTCCCTCTCCTTGTTGTCACATCACTGAAACCACACTGGCCTGTGGTCTGTTCCTTCAACAAATCAAGTGCATTCTTGGTCCAGGGCATTTGCACTAGATGTTCCTTTCCAATATTCTTTCTTCCAATATTCACGTAGTTCACTCCCGCGTTGCATTTAGAGCTTGACTCAAGCATAGCTCAGGGTGGTGGCATTCTCTGCCTACTGTGTATCAGTTGTACTTTCCTTGCCCACACAATGTATTTCTACCTTCTCACTGTGGGTTTCCTTTTCTTATTACAACTTCATTTATATCTGTTTGCACCATCTCCCTATTTCTAAGACAACTTTACCTGAAAAGTTCTTTGATTATTTTATTCGTGACAAGTACCTAACACAATGTCCTTACCCATTTGATAAATGCCAGTTGTTTTAATACAGATAGTTGGTGTACTATGCAATATGATTCTGGAACCTGGTCAAAGATGACTGGACTAAAAAAGGAATGACAGCTTCTTACAGCCAGTTCATAGGGTGGCTGGTAGACTGACAGCTCTGTCTCAGTGGAAATATGTACCCGTCTTATCTTTTGTCCTTTGGATTGAAATGAGAGGTACTGAGTCAGAGGCCACAGGAACAGGAAGTATTTGTAGAAAGGCAATTGATAGGTCCCATTAGAGTATGGCTGTACAAGTTTCTTCTGCTGAGGGCATAAAACATGTACTCAAAAGTGCCAGTACATGGAAAGCACTGGGTCATGAGGCCCAAAGGTACTGTTGTTTCTGCTCTTTCCAGCTATTTTTTGAGCCCCTCCAGAGCTTGTACAAGTGGATGAGAATCCACTTTTCCTTCTGTATTGTGTCTCCCTGCAGTAAACCCTCCATGCTTTGAGTAAATTGAAAGGGTCTCTTTTTTCTTGAAAACCAAGAAATCTAACAAAATTTTCATACTTTATGTGGGTTTTCAGGCCTGGTAATGCCAAAATATGTTTGGATTATGGAAAGAAGGAAAGGAGAATCAATGAATAAAGGGAGAAAGTCTAAATTAGAGGGAAGAAAGTTAATGAACACTTCTTGAGGTTATACTATTAATTGTGGGTGTAAATGATCACATTTGATTTCCACATATACACAGTTAGGGTGGTTATGGATATAAAAAATAAACAAACAACTCTTTGAATTGGTTTAAAGTATAAGGGATTTTTTTCTCATGTATATGGAGTCCGGGTCAGTGTAGGTAGATGGCATGATCAGGGACTGAGTTCAGTTGTCCCCCATTCTTTTACCCCATTTGATGTGACAGCTTCATCCTCAGAGTGGCTTACTCTACTGTCATGTAATGGATTCTAGTTCTCTGAGGCAGCATGCTTTCAGGGGCAGAGAGAGAAGTCTACCCACCCCTCACCCCCCATATCACAGCCAACCTATACCTACCTCAAATTCTGTGTTTTTTAATTCCTTGTTCTACAGAGGGACAAGATGGCCATTATTGACTAATCGTTCAAGTACTCTTGAATGTGGGGGTCTTCTCTACCCCTTCAAGTCACAAAAGTTATATAGGGTAGAATTGGATAGTTGAATCAAAGATAGATTCTTTTTGGAGAAAGGAAGTGAGGAAGGTTGTATCACCATCATTTCTTGGATGAAGAAACTGAGATTCAGTGAGATTAAGTATCATGTTCATACCATAGTAATTGACCATTCAACTAACTGACCCCAGGCCAGTCTATTTTAAAGCCTGTAGGTATTGCATAAGGGATAAAGGAGGGAGGGGGCAAGAGAGGAGGGGGAATGAAAGAAGGAAAACTAGGAAACAGAGAACAAGCAAGCAGTAAGGAAGTCACAAACTTCCTCCCCCAGCAGGCTTTGTCATGCACTCGGGCCAGCTTAAGAACCAACTGTCACCATGTGGTTTTCCAGTTCATTACTCCTTGGCATCAGCAAGTTCTCATTTGTGAGAAGAAAACAATGACTTTAAAAGGCTCATAAAGATTCTTGGACATCAACAGAGGCTTCCCCAAACATAATTTCATTACATTTGGAGAAAAGGGAATCTGCTTTTTTCAGAGACAATCTTTGCTTCCAGATATATTAATTTACAAATGAACAGAAAGCAAGTGTCCTGTGGTTGGCTGAACTCCAGATATTAGAGGAAGAAAATACCTAGTGTCATTCAACTAAAGTCAAACATAACAGAGATTTCCATGTCTGATCTTTAAAAGGGCTTCCAGATTTATGATTTCATTCTGAAGTTGTATCTCTTGGTACTTGAGACTAGTAATATTTTAAGAGGGAGGAAGTTTTCTTTCTTTCCTATGGGACCGTGTGGCCTATTTATTTCTGCTGCAATATCAACATGATCTGGGTGTCCTGGCTTGGTAATAAATATGGATTGGAGACTGACCGTGGGCAAACAGTGTGGGCCAGAGCACCAGGGCCAAGGGTGGTGTCCAGTGGTGTGAGCTTATAAGCTTGATCGGACAGGTGGATTGGGTTCACAGGCTCTAGACAGCAGGGCTTACTCAATACTCCAAGTCAGGCCTGCAGGTGATTTGGTTGTTTTTGGAAGAGCCCCACATCTGACTAGTGTTGTAAAAACCTGTGTTTCCCAGAAGAAATCTGAACGGAGCTAGGAAGGTGTCTGGAGTCCTTGATAATTAGGAGAAGATTCTGGGAAGATCTCAAGAAAAAAATCTGATGAGAATCAGAAGGTCTGTGCTCTGAACCAGCAAGATGACGAAAAAGGACACCACTGCCCAGAGGGAATACCTCATATCTAATGCTCAAACTCCTATCATACCATTGCATTCACTGGTTGGCAGCCCAATTTTCTTCCAAACTCATCTGAATTTGAGTCTTTAAAATATATTTTATTGGCTTAATCATGTGCTTCGGTTCCCATAGCTGCAGAATAGAAATCATATACCCAACTCATTTGGTTTCTGGGGCTTGGGTTGTTGTCAAGGGTAAAAGAATAGAGGTAAGCAAGAATGCTTAGAAGGTTGCATTACACATGGAAAATAATAATAATCATCATTAAAAACACTCCTAATAATTGATGTAATTATTAATAACACCAAAACCTACATATTAGTTTTCTTATGATGTCATGGCAAAATACCATAGATGTGAGCATCTTAAACAACATAAATTTTTATCTTACAGTTCTGAAAGCTGGAAATCCAAGATCAAGTTGTCAGCTAATACAGTTTCTGGTCAAGGGCCCTGTCTAACTTGCCGATGGCTGCCTTCTTGCTGCACTCTCTCATGGCAGAGAGAAGGGGTATGGGGATTGGAGAGGGAAGACAGAGAGTAAGAGAGAGAGAGAAAGATCTCTTCTGTCTGTTTTTATAAGGGCATAATTTTTATCAGATCATGACAGGAACTAACAATTTCCCTTTCTCCCAGGACCATCACACTGAGGACTAGAACCTCAACCTATGAATTTTGAGAGCATACAAACATTCAGTCTGTGACTATACACCCACACACCTACACACTCACATGCAAACACACACAAATGTCCCTACAATTTTCCCTGACTGAGGTTTTCCAAGGCTTCCAAAGATCCTTAACATGGTAAAATGGCATCATAAGAGGAAGGATTAATCACATCTGAAAGGGTACACTTGAGCCTATGTTCTCCTCCAGAGTTCCTGCCAGGGATTTGTCAAAGTTAGTGTTATAACTACATTATAGTAGTTGCAAATCCACACTGAGTATTCTATAAGCATCACTGCCTAGAAGAAACTTTGGACTGAGAAAAGGCAGAAGCTCCTTTCTCTGGTATTCCATGCAACTTGTCCTGGGATTGCCATGAAAAGCTTTCATGCTTAAATTGCCTCATTTTATTGGCCATAGAGCTGGACTCCAATTAGAAAGTAGGAGTAGAAGATAGATTAACGTTTATTGTGGCAATCACCCCTCCTAGGACCATTGCCAGCTTCTTTCCTTTCTATTATCTAAATTACTAAGTTATTTTCTCCAAGGAAACAGAGAACGATTTCCAGTTCATTTTAGTTACATCACACTTATACTCAAAACTCCAATTTTGGTGTCTATGAAAAATATTACTAATATTTCACAAATATCTTTTCTACAAAATCCTAAAGAAGCCACAACATCATTTAACACAGAGCTCCACACAAACTACTGCCAATCAACACTTGCAAATCAGTATAAAACCAGTTTCTTATACAGGCTGTAGTACCTCCTAGGTGGGCCTTGGATGATAGGAGCAGTCACATCTTTGATATGGTGAAGTCTCAGAAATGTCAAAAATGTTTAGAGTACCTTGGGGGCTCAGTCAGTTAAACTGCCTGACTCTTCCAGCTCAGGTCTTGATCTCAGGGTCACGAATGCAAACCCAAGTTGAGCTCCCTTTAAAAAAAATAATAAAAAATCACTGGGGCACCTCAGTGGCTCAGTGGGTAAAGAGTCTGACTCTTGATTTTGACTTAGGACATGATCTCAGGGTTCTGGGATTGAGCCCTCTGTTGGGCTCTGTGCCGAGTGGAGCCTGCTTAAGTTTCTCTCTCTCCCTCTGTCCTTCCCCCTGCTTTCTCTTTCTCTCTCAAATAAATAAATAAAGATTTAGATAAAAAAGAGAAATTTCAGAAATATTTAGATCAATGGAAAGATTACAGATGTTAGAATTTGATAATTACTTGAATCCTCTATAGCTTTGAGTAAGTCAAGGCAATTCTTTATGACTCAGTCATCTCATATGATGGTAATAAAAAATGTTACCTAACTACAGATGTGGTATCAAGTGATATTGTCTGCTAAACCTTTGGTACAAGATAGAATAAGAAGAAATATTAGCTCTTTTCTACCATAAGCTACTCTTGTACCTTATGTGTGCTAAGTTCGGATCCCTGATAAAAAATTAATTGAACATTCCTAGAGTAAAAGAACCATAACACACAAAACTTTCTGTTAGTATCAGTGTTTTGAAGAAAGGTCCAATTCTGGTAATATCGAGTAAGTTGTATTGGATTTATACTGATGACAATAACAATTACAACCCTGAAAAAATATTTTAGAATATTTTCAAGTATGGGAGAGTAAGCAAAACTAGGCAGATATGATTCTTGAAATGAGAGATATATGAGATGAATTCTACATGTAATCAACTTTTTCTGTGTAGATGTTGGGTAAGAAATTCAGGCATAGAATAGTATTACTAGGAAAAAGAAAAAGAGATGTGAACTTCAGACTGGAAACTGATGGAAATTTGAATGGAATAGAATGACTCACATTTGGGAAGCCCCAAATTCTACATACAAGCTATTTTCTAAATCTTTGACTATTCTTAAAATTCATATTCATGAGAAAGGTACCCAGAAATCACCAAGGAGCCCAGCAAAACCCAGCAGCTGAGAACTAAAGATTAGACATGATAGCGGTCAGGAGGCAGTGAAATTACATCTTTAAAGTGCTGAAAAAAGATCTGTTGAATCAGAATTCCATATCCCGTAAAAGTATCCCTCAAAAGTAAAAGTATAATTAAGATAGCTCATATTGGGGGCACCTGGGTGGCTCAGTTGGTTAAGCGACTGCCTTCGGCTCAGGTCATGATCCTGGAGACCAGGTATCGAGTCCCACATGGGGTTTCCTGCTCGGCGGGAAGCCTGCTTCTCCCTCTCTCACTGCCCCTGCTTGTGTTCCCTCTCTGGCTGTGTTTCTTGCTGTCAAATAAATAAAATCTTTTAAAAAAAAAGAAGATAGCTCATATTAAAAAAAAAAAATCTGAGTAAATTCATCGCCAGCAAACTCACAGAATAGGAAATGTGAAACAAATTTCCTCAGGCAGAAGACAATAATATCAGGTTAAAATTCTGATTTACACAAAGTAAGGAGGAATGCCAAAAGTAGTATACATGAAGTAAAATAAAACTGAACATTTTAAATCAATTTTTAATAACTTCAATAAATAATTGAATGCTTAAAGCAAAAAAATGTGTACAAATATTGTGACATTTACAACACAGGCAGAAGTAAAATTTATGACAATGGCAGCATAAAAATGTGAAAAAATTGCATATGTTTCTTACCTAATATTTAGAGTGATATAATACTTTTAAATAGACTGGGAGAAGTTATCGCAACAACAGTATGGTAATTAAACAACATTAAAATAAAAAATATGTAGAGAGATAAAGTCAGTAGATGCTAAGAAAAATGGAATCATAACAGTATTCAGTTAATTAGAAAGGTAGGTATGAGGAAGAGAAACAAAACAGATAGGGTAAATGGAAAATAAATAGAAGTATATTTAAATGTAACCAGGCTGATAATTACACTAAATTCAAATGGATCAAACATGTCATAAAAGGTAAATATTCTTGTAATGGGTGAAAAAGTAAAAACCAACCATATATTTACAAAGAAATCCTTCAAATAGAAGATACTAACTGATTAGAAAGAAATTAAAACAAAAGAAAACAAAACAGAAATACTAAATATGTGAGATACAGCTAAAGCATTTCTCAGAGGAAAATTTATAGTCAAATTCTTATACTAGAAATGATGAGAGTTATAAAATTAATTATCTAAGTTTCCATCTCAGGGAACTAGAACAAAAAAGAGAAACTCAGACAAAATAAGAAAAAGTAAAAATTAAAAGCTTAGAAATAATACGAATACCAATATCAGAAATAAAAAGTATGACATATTATAGAGTCTTCAGTTCCACAGACATCAACAGAATAATAAGGAATAAATACAACAAATTTATTATAATAAATTTGACATTTGGGAGATGGACAGCATTTTTAAAAGACAAAATTATGAAAACTTAGAAGAGAAGGAATAGAAAACTTGACTATGTCTATATATATTAAATAAATTGAATTAAGGAGGACACATGATCTGATGAGCACTGGGTGTTATGCAACTAATTAATCACTGAAAACTACATCAAAAACTAGTGATGTAGTATATGCTGGCTAATTGAATTTAAATGAAAAAAAATCAATAAATTGATATAAATTGATAAATATTTCAGAATTTCCCACAAAGAAAATGCTGGATTCAGACTGTTGCACTGATTAATCTTACCAAATGTTAAGTTCACAATTAATAACTGTATACATGTTCTCTTAGAAAACAGAAGTGGAGCACCTGGGTGGCTCAGTCAGTTAAGTATCTGTCATGATCCCAAGGTCCTGAGATCGAACCCTGATTCAGTTTCCCTAGTCAGTGGGGAGCTTGCTTCTCCCTCTGCTGCTCCCCCTGCTTATGCTCTCTCTCTTTCTGTCAAATAATTAAATAAAAATCTTAAAAAAAAGAAAATAGAGAAGCAAACGTTTTCAATTAATTTTATTATCTCAAAATTTCTCTGATAAATAAATCAGACAAAAATATTACCAAAGCATAGTCAGTAACTCAGAAACATAGATGTGGAAATTCATGCCTTTTTTTTTCAAATCAAATCCAGTGATATATAAGAAAGGACAATATGACATAGGTAAGAGGGATGTTTTAAGAATGCTAGTTTGGTTTAATATTTGAAAACAAATTAATGAAATTTACCATATGCAGATATGCAGGAGAAAGGATTTAAGTAAACTCAACAGCCAGTCATGATTAATTAAAAAAAAAAACTCACAACAAATTAGAAAGAAAGAAAATAAACTTCCTTAATCTATAAAGGGCATTTATGAAAATACTCCTATACTAAGTTAGTAACTAAGGTAATTCTTACTTAATGAATCATTGGTTGTTTTGCTACTAAGATTAGAAATACAATTTGGCACTTCTTTTTAATATTATACTATTCCTTGCAAGCACTGGGTCTGGAAAATAAATAAGGGGCATTAAGTTGGGCGCACAAGATATTAAATCATCTTGATTCATAGATAACTTGATTGTTCACATCAATAATCCTAAAAAAATGTAAAAACAAATCAAAACCAAAAATACTTGCATTAATAAGTGAATTTAAATTCAGCAAGGTCACAGGATATGAGCTCAAAATAAAACTTGTGAATTTCTATATACTAGAAAGAAACAATTAGAAATGGAAATTTGAAAATCACTGTTTTCAATAGCATTAAAAGTCACAAAATACAAAACTTTTTTTTCCAATAATGAATAAGACATTTGCTCTGAAAACTAATGAACGTTACTGACACAGAGACTTAAATAAATGGAGAGATGTGTTACACCTATAGATTGGGAAGACCCAATGATTTGCCAGTTCTCTTCAGATTGGCTGATGGATGTAACACAGTTTAGATTAAAATTCTAGATCATTTTATCATAATAAATTGACAAGCTGATAAAACTTATATGGAAATATGAATAATTTTTAAAGAAAATAATGAAGTTAGGAGACTCACACTCTAATTATAAGTCTTTCTAAGCTATAGTATTCGGATTATTGTGTTATTGGAGCGAGAAGAGAAAAATATGCTATGAGAGCTTAATAAGAAATCCAAAAATAGTTCCACAAACATATAGTCAATTGATTTTGGACCAAGTTCTTGCACAATACAGTGTGGAAAAAGAAAGTCTTCTCAAGAAATGATGCTAGGACAATCAGATAGTTACATGAAATGATTAAGGGAGCTTACCTCACATCACACACAAAAATTATTTTGACCTGAATCATAGAACTAAATGCAAGCCAAAATTCTAAATATTCTAGAAGAAAACAAAAGAACAAGGTGGTGATCTTTTTCTTTAAATTTGAAAAGGACTAAACATGGGGCGAAAAATCAATAAATTTGATTTTATCTAAATGAATTACTTCTAGTCACCAAAAGAGGCCATCAAGAAAATAAAATGACAAACCACAGAGTGGGAATAAAGCTTTGTAAAACAAATATCTGACAAAGGATTTCCATCCAGAATATATAAAAAACTTCTGCACATCAAAATAAAAAATCACAATCTAGTGAAACTGGGCAAGAGGCAAATGTCTATTTCACAAAAGAAGACAAAAAAATGAATGAGAGGATATTAAAAGGCACTCAAGATATTTGCCATCTGAGAAACATATTTTAAAACCACAATAAAATCCTCTATACACACAGAATAACTGAAATTAACATCGCTGATACTCCAGACAGCAATGAGGATGTGTAGAAACTGGGTCACATACATTTTGGGGAACATATGAAGAGTTTCCTTATTAAACTTTCACCTATTCTGCGAACCAACCACTATTCCTAGAGCTTCATGAGAGAGAAATGACAACATACGTACTCAAGAAAGATATGTATCAACATTTTCAAAGCAACTTTATTGATTATAGGCAACAATCCCAATGTTTACCATCAGGCCATAGATAAATAGATTTTGATATACTCACAGAATGCAATGATAAACAAAATAATAAAAGACTAATTAAACAACCACTATGGGTAAATATCAGAAAAATTATATTCAGTGGAAGAAGCCAGATATAAAAAAGTAAACAATGCATCATTTCCTTTGAAAAAAAAAAATTCACCTTAAGTTTAAATTTGAGCTTAAGGATTGGCACAACTACACTTGGGAATAGAAATTAGAGCAGCTTTTAGCCATCCATGGGAGCTGACTGCCAATGATCACGAAGAAATGCTCTGTGGGGATGAAATTTTCCATATCTTCTTTGCTGTATTATTATTTTTTTTCCTGGGGAACAAATGACCAAAAAGTAGTAGCCTAAAACATAGATGCAATTCTGCTGTTTTTGCAGGGCTTGGTGTGGGGGATCTTGGACTCTGTATACGGGGGTTACCAGATGTCTGGACTGTTGTCTTGTAGCATGACAATTGCAGACGCAGACTTCTTGAGGGCTATGTCTAAACCAATGACAACCTTATTTCTGCCACATTTTGTTGGTCAAATGAAGGCATGTTCAGATCCAGAGGAAGGGAAATAGATTCCATCTCTCTCTCTCTCTTTTTTTTTTTTAAGATTTTATTTATTTGGCAGAGAGAAACACAGCCAGAAAGGGAACACAAGCAGGGGGAGTGAGAGAGAGAGAAGCAGGCTTCCCGCCGAGCAGGGAGCCCGATGTGGGGCTCCATCCCTGGTCTCTGGGATCATGACCTGAGCCGAAGGCAGTCGCTTAACCAACTGAGCCACCCAGGCACCACCAATTCATCTCTTAATACAGGGAGTGGCAGGTACATATAAGGAGCAGAAGGAGTGCTGGCAGAACGCTGGAGAATGTTTCATAAGTGTTGGTTGTATGAGTGCACATGATCATCTAAGTTTATCTGACTCTACTTTTAATATCTATGCATCTTACTGTATGCAACTTAAAGCCAGATGCACCATGAATTTGGCAGTGATGATTTAAGTTATCTCACCCCTGTTAAGCTGAGAATATGAAAAAAGTAAGGGAGGGCACAGCTTCTATGAATGTGTATCGAAGTTCACTCATTTTCTGAAGATTTGTTCAGTTAAATTCTTTTTTCCAGGATCAGTTAAAAAGATAAAAGATAGTCTGAACACCAAAAAGAAAATTAAAATTGCTCATATGTTTTTGAAAGTTAAAATATATTTGTTTTCAAAGAATTAAACTGTATTACTTGGTTACTTGAACAAACTAATCAGAACTTGATGTATTGGAATATGCCGGGAGAGAGAGGTCTTCCATGATTGTCCCTTTGCCCTCCCTTGACTTTCAGGGAAGTGGAAGAAGCAATGAAGTCCCGTTTGGGAAAACACAGGCCACGAAGATAAATGGTTTGCATTTGAAATCTGCCGCTCACTTGTTGTTTGAGCCTGCGTAAGTGGATTAACTTTTCTGTGACTCATTTTCCCCAACTGTAAAAGAGAAACAGCTGATAAAGTTGCCCTCAGAATTAGAGGGAGTCACTGTAAAGACATTAGCACGGTGATGGAGTCGCTATGTGAGGCAGTGGGAATATGATGAGAGGGAAAATATTAAAAAAAAAAAAAAAGGAAGGAAGAAAAGAAAAATAGAAATCCCGTAACAGAGGACCTACAGGTCTTCTCTACCACACTGCTGGGGCCCCTCCCTCCATTCCGTGCCCCACAGTCACACACGCATAGCTGCTTTGTCTCTGTGGCACCCAGTCAACTGGGGTAGACTCTAAGTATCTGGATTCTTGTCTTCATAGGATGATGTATGGAAATGCAAATCGCCCTAAGAAAGACCTTTATAATTATGAGGGCTATGAAAGAATGCATTCCCCAAGAAAGGGTGAGTCTCTAATTACTACAGGTATTAAACGAGAGAAATTGGTTCACCCTCTAACTATCCCTGTGTCTTTGCATAGATAAGCCTAGTGAGCCTCAGTTTCTTCTCCTATAAAATGGGGATGATAATCACTTTGAAGAGCTACCTTCAGGATTAGCGATGATATGTATTAGGTACCTTGTCCTTCGTGAAGGTTCGGTGTACTCATCATTATTACACTCAATGTTGTGAAAGCCCTATTGTGCAGGAATTTGCAGCCTGTTGGGCATACAGGCATGGGAAGTTATCATTATAGTACAGAGTGGCAAAAGTAGTGTGAAATGTGGAAGCAATTCTGTCAGTGCAGCAAGCAAAAACTGCATAATTATGAAGTCAAATGAAAAATTAAAAACAAAGAAAACTCAGTGTATTTGATTATTAAATTAGAAAGGTTAGATGGGGCGCCTGTGTGGCTCAGTCAGTTGGGTGTGACTCTTGATTTCAGCTCAGGTCATGATCTCAGGATAATGAGATCAGGGCTCCATGCTTGGCCTGGAGTCTATTTGAAATTCTCTCTCCCTCTCTGCCCTCTGCTCCTGCCCTCAGTAACACGCACACACATGCATGCTCTCTCTCTAAAATAAATAAATAAAATCTTAAAAAAAAAGATAATCACGGCACTTGAAAATCACTCTGAGATGTTTCCATATGGCATGCTTGTAAATGCAGACTTAGGTTGTTAAACCCGGTGTTGGTTATCATAGAAAGAGAACTGACTTTGAAGCCTAAAAGGTGATGGTTCGAGTATTGGCCATAGTTCTGTCTGTGTGACCCCATCATGAATAGACATATTCTGTGCTTCAGATACCTGGTGTGTTCCGTGGGAGTAATAGGACCTCTCTCAGCATGCCGGTGTGAGTGTTACATGGGCTAATACAGAGAAGGTCATTCAGCACAGAGGTAGACACAGCAGAACCGATGTCTAGTGCCCCGTTTTTTGAGATGACTTGCATCCACAGCAGTCAGGGTGCCTTTAGTTCAAATATCAGAGTAACTAAGAGTGTCTTCAACCATCAGAACGTAGTCATTGTCTCACAGAACCAGTCCAAAGCCATGCGAATTAAAGTGATGCTCTCAGGGGCTCAATGACATTAGCAAAAGTCCGACTTTTTCTGTGCTTCTGCTCAGCCGTCCTCCACTGGTTGGGGGCATCCCTCTTCTGCCCTTCAAGATGACAAGGGCACCTCCATCATGTCCTTGCACAAAGGTATCCAAGAGGAAGGGGATTTCCTCCTATGTGTTTGATATGTCTGGTAATGCAGTAGCTTCCCAGTGTTTTGGGTTTAGGACCCCAAGAAGCATTTATGTGATTTATATATGTATACATATGTTTATGTGATATATATGCACACACATATATTAGTTTTATTTCTATTGCAGTAAGTAAATTGTATATATGTATAAATACATACATATACATAAGTATACATATAAATTTACTACAAAAGAAATAAAACTAATAATTCAAAAACATTTTGTTTGTTTATTTATTTATTTTTTAAGATTTTATTTATTTATTTGACAGAGAGAGACACAGCCAGAGCTGAAACACAAGCACAGGGAGTGGGAGAGGGAGAAGGAGGCTTCCCGCCAAGCAGGGAACCTGATTGCGGGGCTCAACCCTGGGATTGTGACCTGAGCCAAAGGCAGATGCTCAATGACTGAGCTACCCAGGTGCTCCACATTTATTTATTTTAAAAATCACAAAAGCAAACCCACTGCATGCTAATGAGAGTACCATTTTAATGGCAAGCAACCATAGTTTCTAAACCAAAAACTATAGGTTTTATAATTGTGTTTAAATAAATAGTGAGAAGTTTGCTTTTATCTCTTTCTTCCTCTTTCTTTCCTTCCTTTGTCTCTCTCTTTCTTTTTTCTCCCTCCCTCCCTACTTCTTTCTTTCTTTCTTTCTTTCTTTCTTTCTTTCTTTCTTTCTTTCTTTCTTTCTTTCCTTCCTTCCTTCCTTCCTTCCTTCCTTCCTTCCTTCTTTCTTTCTTTCTTTCTTTCTTTCTTTCTTTCTTTCTTTCTTTCTTTCTTTCTTGTCCCCCTTCCCTCCCTTCCTCTCTCCTTCTTTCTCCCTTTCTCTCTTTCATTCTTTCGTTCAAATATCTTTAATATCTGGCTCAATAAATCACATCTACATTCACATACCAGCTTCTGCCTGCAGACTCTTGGGGTTGCCATTATGTTTCAAGTATATGATAAAAATCTATGGAGATGATATGGAGATGAGAAAAGGAGAAATACTTCAGTAGTCTTCTCCGATAATTCTATATCTTTTTCTTTTCTACTACACCAAAACTCAACAACTAGTGGTTTCTTTAATATTGCAGTGTGGATTGTGAAACCATGCTGATGAACTTTTTATATTTTGTTTCATTATCTCTCTTGTACTCTGAATATTTTACCTGTGCATAATCTTATAACGTCATGCATTGGTTGTTTGGAAAATACTGCTTTACTGAGTTGTGCAGAACTTCCAAATATTGACACATTTCATTATACACTATTTAAAAACAAGTCACTGCTCATCTCATCAAAAAAAATAGTCTTCAATCATCAGGAAGCTGTCAAGTTCATGGTGAGGAGGTACCTACTTGCAAAAAAATCTACTTTTTTTTTTTCTTAAAAGTTCAAATTATGTCATTGGCAACAAATAGTATTAATTGTTGGGCTCCAAGGTGGAGGACTCACTGTGGTCATTTTCACAAAAACATCTGCCAAGTCCTGAAGTTCAATGGATGTATTATGTAAGTTATTCTTTCAGGTAAAAACAATGAGCCATGGAAAAAACAGGTTTGATTTGTGGCTCAACGGCACATGCGCTCTCCGGAGTTCACGGCAGCGCGAAAGACGGGTGCTACACATACTGCCCACTTTGTTATGCAGAATATTGACAAGATCATACTTGAGGGTTGGAATTCGATATAATTAATTTTTATGGCTTCATCAAAGATGAAACAAAACAAACTTTTTCTTTAGCTATGAGCATGCGGCTTTGAGTGCGGTAAGCAAGGGACAGGTGGGTGTCCCCACCTTGATTCTTGCTGAAGCACCTGCAGTTTTCCTTCCCTCTCCTCCACGTCCTCCGGTCCTCAGTGCACATCTCATCACTGCCACAAGGAGCAATAACATCTTGGTATCGGGAACACGACTATACGGATTTTGAATCCCGGAAGTGTCCCACTTTGAGAGCTATGGTCTTATTTGACGGGTAAGAAAAAGAAGTTTATCTCCTAATGTGGGGCGCCTGGGGGGCTCAGTCGTTAAGCCTCTGCCTTCGGCTCAGGTCATGATCTCAGGGTCCTGGGATCCAGCCCCGCATCAGGCTCCCTGCTTGTCGGGAAGGCTGCTTCTCCCTCTGTCACTCCCCCTGCTTGTGTTCCCTCTCTGGCTGTGTTTCTCTCTGTCAAATAAATAAATAAAATCTTCCAAAAAAATACCTCCTAACAGAAGCAGTAAAATTGTATAGTAAAGGGTTGATTGAATAAATCTCATTAGAACATCCTCTATCTAGTCTTCTTTAGTGGTAAGACCAGTTATTAAAAAAAATATGACAATTATTATCTTTTTTATTAAAATGCTAACAAATTTTTATTGTAGATATTTAGACATATATTGTATTATTGTAGACATTTAGACATGATTGCCCAGCTAGAGACAAATCCTGTTAATATTTTAACAAGCATCTTTTCTTTCTTCCTATGCATTTATACTATTTTGCGATCTGCCTTTTCCTTTCTTTTCTTTTCTTCTTTTTTTTTTACTAAACATTGTCTCATGAACATTTTTTCATATCATTAAATATTTATGGACGACATCACTCTAAATTATTCAGTTCCCCTTCTGACAGGACATCACATTCTGCCTGCAATGCGGTGGTGCCGGGTTGCCTGGTGAGACGGCTTTGAGCACTGGTGGCCTGGCGTTTTAGGAATTCTTCCTCATGCTGATGGCTTTTACCGATGAAGGTGCCACCCAAGTCCTAGTGGCCTTTTGACAACTGCTGGTTACTCATGAACATCCCATGTCCTGGCTGTGCATCCCTGTCTCTGATTTTTTTTTTTTTTTTAAATCCTCACAATCCTTTAGGTTCTGTTACACCTGCCTGACTGAGCAAGGCATCCTCTGACTCTTTTTTTTTTTTTAAGACTTTATTTATTTGACAGAGAGAGATCACAGTAGGCAGAGAGGCAGGCAGAGTGAGAGGAGGAAGCAGGCTCCCCACTGAGCAGAGAGCCCGATGCGGGCCTCGATCCCAGGACCCTGAGATCATGACCTGAGCCGAAGGCAGAGGCTTTAACCCACTGAGCCACCCAGGCGCCCTCTCTGACTCTCTCTAACACCAGCTTCTCTTTCCTGATATCGTTCTCATGTTGGTACAAATCATCCCACTTTAAACGGTTTTTTTCTCCTCACCTTTTAAACCCTGAATTTCCATGACCCCCTTTTGTTTCTAGTGCAAACCTAAGCACCGTGGTCAACCATAAGGGCTCTCCACCTGCCTTCGACCTTGATTTTCCTTCTCCTCTTTACCTAGACTTCCACTTCCCCCCAGTCCCCTGGAGACCACCGCACACTGGGCCAGCTCATATGTTTCCAAAATTTCCGCAACATTTTCAGTTCCTATGTTCTTCCTTGATATTGCTCCCCAGAAAAGTTGAAAAATATTTTCCACCCCTCGAAAGTGGATGGGGTTTTTGTGGTTATCTTGAATGTGGCTGGAATGATTACTTCACTGGGTCCGAGGCTGGGTTAGAAAAGGAGGAACATTTCTTTTCCTTCTCCCACTGCCCTCCACATTACTTCTTATTCTCCACAAATAAGTGAAACCGTATGATATTTGACTTTCCCTGACTTGGCTTATTTCACTCAGAATAATCTCCAATCCTGTCCATGTTGCTACAAAAGTTGGGTATTCATCCTTTCTGATGGAGACATAATATTCCATGGTATATATGGACCACATCTTCTTTAACCATTCATCAGTTGAGGGCATGAATTGCATGGGGCACTGAGTGTGGGGCACAAACAATGAATCTTGGAATACTGAAAAAATATAATAGGTTGTTATTAAAAAATATATAGATATAGATATAGATATAGATATAGATATAGATAGAGATAGAGATAGATATAGATATAGATATAGATATAGATATAGATATAGATATAGATATAGATATAGATATAGATATAGATATAGATATATATCCAGAAGGATCCTCAGCAGGAAAAAAAAAAAAGAGGAACAATATCTCCTACTGGCTGTTTCCTGGGACATGCATCTTTGGAGCCCTGGGTCAACATCTAAGGAGCCTGGCTGCTCTGAAACCTTCTTGCTGGAGAGACCACACAGAAGTAGAGAGAGGACTGGGTACCTCAAGAACCTTAACTCTTGTTGGCACATGCTGTTGGAGTCTCCCAGGCCCGCTGTGCAAGGGGACAAACCTAAGGACTCCAGTTCTCAGCATGGAAGTGACCTCTCTGTTCCTGAGTAAAGCAGACACACACGGACCCCACTGAGCCCTGCCATCAGCACAGATTTCATGAGCAAAATAAAATAAATGCTGCCTTGGCTTAAACCACTAGGTTTTGGATTTTTTTGGTATGGGTTTTAATGTAGTAATGGATAACCAGAGCATACATCCTGCCCTTTCTGGTCATCATTCTACAGCAGATAAACATTCCCTTCTGGACAGTCATCCATCCTTCAACCAATCTTAAATACTCAGGCCATGTTCTCCCATAAAACTATCCACACATTCTCTTTGCCGGTTCTAACAGCCCTGCATTCCTCAAGCACTTATGCACTTGGTCTGCCTTCTGCCCGTGCTCTTATCTTTTTATTCTTTTAAAGAAGTATTATTTGACTCATATGAAGCAATCCATTTAATAGATGCATGTTAAGAAGCATAATAAAAGTGAGCAATCCCAAGACAGAACACTACCAAGCCATACTGTATTCCTCACCTTTGCTGTGAGACTACCCTCCCAGAGAATTTCAGATCTATCATACTCTCTTAAAAAGTCATCTATATTTATTCCTAAACAATGTATTTTTTTATTATTTTGGATTTCATGAAAATAGAATCTTCCTCTCCGTAATGGTATATAGCTATCACTCTTTGCTTACCTATGCTTTAAGATATGGCTCTGCTGGGACACCTGGGTGGCTCGGTCAGTTAAGTGTCTGCCTTTGGCTCAAGTCAAGATCCTGGGGTCCTGGGATTGAGTCCCGCATCAGGCTCCCTGCTGAGCGAAGAGCCTGCTTCTCCCTGTGCTTGTTGTTCTGCCTACTTGTGCTCTCTCTATCTCTCTGTCAAATAAATAAAATCTTAAAAAAAAAAGATATGGCTATGCTATAGAAATACGCTCATGGCATGGAAGAATTAATATTACTAAAATGCCCATACCATCCAAAGCAAGTGATATATTGCTTTATCAAAATACCAACAGCAGGGGCATCTGAGTGGCTCAGTTAGTTAAGCAACCGACTCTTGCTTTCAGCTTAAATTGTGATCACAGTGTTCTGAGATAGAGCCCCTCTATGGGCTTCATGCTCAGTGGGGAGCTTGCTTGAGATTCTCTCTCTCCCTCAGCCCCTCCCTCTGTTGTACTTCCTCTCTCTCTAAAATAAAAACGTAATTTTTTTAAATACCCACATTATTCACATAGCTAGAACAAATAATCTTCAAATTTGTATGAAACAAAGAGCCCAAATAGTCAAAGAAATCTTGAAAAAGAAGAACAAAGCTGGACATATCCCAATCTTAGATCTGAAGATAAACTGCAAAATTGTAATGATCTAAATAATATGACAGAGCACAGACACATATAAATCAATGGAACGGAATAAAGAGCCCAGAAATAAACCCACTCATATATGGTCAATTAATTTATGGCAAAAGAGGCAAGAATACACAAGGGAGGAAAAACAGTCCTTCAAAAAGTGGTCCTTGGAAAACTGGACAGCTTTATACAAAAGAATGAAACTTCATCCCTTTCTTACACCATACACAAAAACAAACTCAAAATGGACTAAAGACCTAAATGTGAGATCTGAAACCACAAAAATCCCCCCCAAAAAGTAGAGGGTAACCTCTGCAACTTTGACCTTAACAGCATTTATGTATCTGTCTCCTCATGCATGGGAAACAAAAGCAAAAATAAACTCTTGGGTGTACACCGACATAAAAGGTTTTTGGACAATGAAGAAAACCATCAACAAAACAAAACGTTAACCTAATGAGTAGAAGAAGATATTTGCAAATGACATATCTGATAAGCAGTTAATATCCAAAATATATAAAGAATTTATAGAAATAAACACAAACAAAAACCAAATAATTCAATTAAATAATGGGCAGAAGACCTAAATAGACTTTTTTCCAAAGAAGACAAAAGATGGCCAATGGACACATGAAAAGATGTTCAACATCACTCATCAGCAAGCAAATGCAAATCAAAACCACAATAAGATACTGCTTCACCCCAATCCATAATGCTGGCATTAAAAAGACAAGAAATAACAAATGTCGGTGAAGATGTAGAAAAAAGAAACCCTTGTGCAGGTAAGAATGTACAATGATACAGCCACTGTAGAAAACAGTATGACAGTCCCTTAAAAAATTAAAATAGAAGTAACATATGACCCAGTAATTCCACTGCTGGGTATTTACCCAAATAAAATGAAAATGGTAATTTAAAATTATATATGCCTCCCTATGTTTATTACAGCATTATTTATAATAAACAAGTTTTGGAAGTAATCTAAAGTAATCTAAATGTCTATTAGTAGATAAATGGATAAAGAAGAGGTGGCATGTATATGTTATAATATATATTATATATATGCACACATATGTAGGTATGTATATATATATTATATGTATTATATATAATATATATAACGGTGTTATGTATACCATGGCAGTGTTATATATGGTGTACACACACACACACCATATAATGGAGTATTATGGAATACTGAGTTTAGTGGAATATTATAATGAAATAGAATATTATAATGGAGTATTACTCAGCTAAAGAAGGATGAGATCTTGCCATTTGCAACAACACGGAGGGACCTGACGGTTATTATGCTAAGTGAAAAAGTCAGATTGAGAAAGACAAATACGTGATTCCACTTATATGTGGAGTCTAAACAACAAAACAAACAAAACAACAACAAATAGAAACAGACTCATAAATACAGAGAACAAACAGGTGATTGCCAGAGGGGAGAGGGATGGGGGTTAGTGAAATAGGGGAAGAGGATTAAGAGGTACTCACCAACCTCTAGTTCTAAAATAAATAAGTCACAGAGATGAAAAGCCCAGCATAGGGAATATAGTCAATAATATTGTAAAAACATTGTATGGTGACAGATGGTGACTATGTTTATTGTGGTGAGCATAGATTAATGCATATGATTGTGGAATCACTATGCTGTACACTTGAAACATATAATATTGTATGTCAACTGTACTTCAATAAAAAAGAGATCTATCTGTGTATGTAGCAGCAATTCTTTCACTAGTGCTTAATAATCCTTTGGGTGATATCCCTCAATGTATTTATTTTCCAATTGGTAGGCACTTGAACTGTCTTGGGTCCAGTGTTTTTGCTACTGTGAAGAGTGTTGAATAAACATTCTTATACATGTCCTAGGTCACAGGTGCAAGAGTATCTATGCCTGAGAATATGATGTAGCATACCTGAAAATGGAAACATTCAATCTTAGGAAATCATGCCAGATTTCTTATCAAAGGGGTTGTGCCAGTTCCATTCCCAGTAGTAAGATAGGAATATGATCACCAACACTTGGCTTCACTGAGTATCTTAATTTTTATCTCTCTAGTAGTTGTAGATGGTTGAATTTATATTAAACTGGTTACTATTTAGACTGATCATCTACAGATATAGATAGATACGAATCATTTTCTGGGTTAGATATGTGGGAGAATGGCATACTTGGAGAGGGTGTGGGAACTGTACACTTTCCCCATACCTCACCCTGTGTATCTCTTCAACTGAATGTTGATTCACATCCTTTATCATATGTCTTAATAAACTGGTAAGCATAAAAAATAAATTACATATTAACATAATGTATTATTAATTCTACAGAGATCAACATACTGTATATAGCATCCATTTAATTTATATGGATATATTATATACATTAGTAATTATGTGGAGATACCTATTTATCTATCATTTATCTGTTTTGCATTTTCATTTGTTTATTTATTTATTTATGTTTATTTAGTATTTTCTTTCTTTCAGTGGGACTATTCAATGCTTGTATCTACATTTTTGTTGAACTTTCATATTTTCTTATTGACTTGGATTCAGGTATAATACATTTTGGATGCGGGTCTTCGGTTTGCTTTGTGCTTTTCGACACTCCCTGTGGGTGGCTTGTCTTTTACAACCTGTTTGGTGCCTCTGGACGAACAGAAATGTTGGGTTTTAATGTAACTGTGTCCTTCATGTCACTGTGTCTTTCTTAGCGGAGACTGGAGGGAGGCTTATATAAGAGAACCATTCCCTACTTGAATCTTATAAAAACATTTCAACATTTTCAATGTTATCACTTACATTTTGGTCTTCAGCTCGTGGGGAGTGCTTCTAAGGTAGGCATGCATTATAAAGCGGGCATGCATTTTCATTTTCCTCATGTGAATAACCAAATAATCAAGACCATTCATGCGTTGATAATCACCCCCCCCCCCCGCAAGTTATCCAAAATGCATTCCTTGTTAAATTCCAAGTTTTAACATAAGGATCCCTGTTTGGACTCTTTCTTCTGTTACACGGAACAATTTGCAGGATTATATGGTCTTTGTTATGAAATTCATGCTATAGAATTAGAAGTCTGGTAGGGCAAGCTGCCCCATCTAACTACTTTCTCAGAGTATCCTAGATATTTTTAGGCTTTTGTATGCCCATATAGATTTTAGCAACAGCTTGTCAAATTCTAGAACAACCTATTGGGGATTAGATTGGATTGCACTGAATCTATAGATTACCTTGAGAAGATTTAACATTTTAAATACCAAGCCTTTAAATTGCTAAAAATGATATATCTACTCATTTATTTGGGTCTTTAAAAAAGCTTCACATCTTTTACAGAATTATTTATATGTATCATATCCTTTTATTGCTTTGAAAATAAATAACACCTTTGGTTTTTTCTGCTTGAATATAGAAATGCAATTTAAAAATACATTGATTTCATATGTTCAGCCTTTTCTCTGAACTCTTATTTTCAACAATTGGGAGATACTTTAGAGTTTGCTATATTGACAATCATGAACCATAAAATTATGTTTTTTTTTCTTTTCTTTCTATATGTTATTTTTTTCCCTTATTCTGTTGGCTGGGATTTATGGGGCAATGTGGAATAGAAACAAAAGGAAGTGAGCTTTCTTGTCTTGTTCGTAGTTTGGAAGGCACTACTTCTAAAGATTCACCATGAAGAATGATAACTGCCATAGATTTTGGGTAGCTATGTTTTATCACATTAAAGGAATTCCCTTCTATTCCTTGTCTGCAAATATTATTTTTTATCATACATGGGCTTTATTATTTATGTCTCATGCATGTAACCATAGACTCTTTTGTGAATGACATTTTTTCACTGAGATTAATGCCTTTGAAATACATTTATGTTGTTGTGTGTACCAAGATTTCAGTCCTTTTTGCTGCGTGGCATCTCACTATATGGATGCACTTACCAGTCTGCTTATACAATCACCCATTGAAAGGCACTCGGGGGGCGCCTGGGTGGCTCAGTTGGTTAAGCGACTGCCTTCGGCTCAGGTCATGATCCCGGGGATCTGGGATCGAGCCCCACATCGGGCTCCCTGCTTGACGGGAAGCCTGCTTCTCCCTCTCTCACTCCCCCTGCTTGTGTTCCCTCTCTGGCTGTGTTTCTCTCTGTCAAATAAATAAATAAAATCTTTAAAAAAAAAAAAAAAAGAAAGGAAGGCACTCAGGTAGTTTCCAGTTTGGATAATCATGATGAGCAGGTCTGCTAAAAGCATTCACATACAGGTTTCTGTGTGGACATTTTCATTTTTTTGTAGGATTAATCCTTGGGAGTGAGGTTGCTGGGTCACATGGTAAGTATAGTAAAACTTTATAAGAATTGCTAAAGCATTTTCCAAAATGAACATGAACTTTTAGAATCCCCACCAGCACATGAGAAAGTCCCAGTTGCTATGTATCCTCCCAGCATTTAGTCTTGCTTTAATTATAAAAAAAAATGTGTAGTAGTGTTCTACATGGTTTTGATTTCCATTTATCTATTGATTAATGATGTCAAAAATAGAGTCTCATGTTTCTCTGTCACCGGTATATCCTGTTTTGTGACTGTTCAAGTCTTGTGCCCATTTCTAAACTGGATTATGTTCTTACTGTTGAGTTTTGAGAAATCTTTGCATATCTTTTATTTTTATTTATCTCATTTCCAAGTATCTCTCCCAGTCTATTTGTTTTCATTCTCTTAACACTTATTTTGATGAAATCCAACTTATCATTTTTCCTTTTATAGATCATTAATTTTATTACCTAATCCCATAATAATTAATCCTACCATTTCTTCGGATAGTTTAGATATTTTATTTAGATCTTTGATCCAGTTAGAGTTAATTTTTGTGAAAAGGGTGAGAATTAGGTCAAACTAATTTTTTTTTGCATATCCAGTATTTCCAAATTATTTATTGACTAGACTATATTTTCTCCATTGAATGGCCTTTGAAATCTTTTTTTTTTTAAGATTTTTATTTATTTATTTGACAGAGAGATCACAAGTAGACAGAAAGGCAGGCAGAGAGAGAGAGAGGAGGAATCAGGCTCCCTGCGGAGTAGAGAGCCTGATACGGGCCTCGATCCCAGGACCGTGAGATCATGACCTGAGCTGAAGGCAGAGGCTTTAACCCACTGAGCCACCCAGGCACCCTGAAATCTTGATAATGCATGTAGGAGCATTTTGTAGATCCCACTGGATTTTTCTGCAAAGACAATTTTATTTTTTTCCTTTCAAAGCTGTATGTCTTTTATTACGGCCTCTTGCTTCATTGTACTTGCTAGGCTTCCTAGCTGAAACAGAGTGGTTGACACATTTCCTTGCCTCATTCCCCACCTGTAGGGAAGGAATTCAGTCTTTCACCATTAAGTATGTAGTTAGCTACAGGCTTTTTTGGTAGATTCTCTTTTCCAGATTAAGATCTTTTCTATTCTTACTTTGCTAAGCATTTCTTAAAAAATTATGAATAGATGTTGAATTTTGTCAAGTTCTGTTTTCTGAATCAATTAATACGTTCATGTAGTTTTTCTTCTTTGCTATATTAAAATGGAGGATGCAATCAGGATGTATTCTAACTTGTACATATTTCTGGATTTGATTTGCTAAAATTTTGTGGAGGATTTTTGCTTCTATATTTACGAATGACATTGTTCTATGGTTTCCTTTGCCTACTTTTGGGAGCAGGGTAATACAGGACTCATAAAATTAGTTGGAAGTGTTTCTTCTCTTCTACTTTCTGAAATAGATTGTAGAGAATTTTTAATTTCTTCTTTCAGTGTTGGGCAGACTTTTCTAGTGATATCATTTTGGCCTGGATTTTTTTTCCTCAGAAGGATTCTAGCTATGAAACCAAATACTTTCATAGAAGAAAAACTGGGGCGCCTGGCTGGCTTAGTCAGTTAAACCACCAGCCCCTGCTTTTGGCTCAGGTCATGATCTCTGGTGTTGAGATCCAGCCTTGCCTCTGCCTCTGCACTCAGCAGGGAGCTCGCTTCTCCTTCTCCTTCCTCCCTCCTTGTAAGAGTGCTCTCTCTTTGTCAAATAAACACATTTAAAAAATCACTTTTGCATGGAGCACTGGGTGTGGGGCATAGGCAATGAATCCTGGAACACTGAAAAAATAAAATAAATTTAAAGTAAAAAAAATCACTTTTGAAAGATTTTATTCTTTTATATTAGGGAGAGAGAGAGTGAGCTGAGGGTTGGGAGGGCAAAGTGAGAGGGAGAAACGAGCTCCCCAATGAGCAGGGAGCCCGGTGTGGGGCTCAATCCCAGGATCCCTTGATCATGACCCAAGCCAAAGGCAGATGATTAACTAAGTAAGCCACCCAGGTGCCTCAATGAATAAATCTTTTTTTTTTTTTTTT